>LOEQ01004892.1:231805-251160 GCA_001685075.1 Bramus lutescens | reverse complement strand
GGCTACTTATTAGCTCTTGTAGCTTATATTAACCCATTATTCTTATCTATGTTAGTCACATGGATCAGTACCTTTCTCAGAAGGGTAGCTCACATCTTGCTTCTTCGGTGGTCTGGGTAGAACTGCGGAGGGAGCTTCCTGCTTCCCAGAATACTCCTGTTCTCATTGCCCTGCCTCTACTTCCTGTCTGGTTGACCCATCTATACTTCCTGCCTGGCCAATCAGCATTTATTTAAAACATGATAGACAGAATACAGACAATTCTCCCGCACCAAAATACATTGTAAACGTGTATCATAATTTCAAAAAATAATTATAATAAACATAGTAATACAAAATAAGAAAAATTTACTTTGCACTCAGTTTTAGCTCATTTTATAAGGAGTCTAGCTAGCAAGACTTTTTTTCATTGAATCAATTTGTTCTTAGACAACTTACATACTTCTTTTTCTAAGAGGGAAAAAGCAGGACACAATTGCAATTAGATCAAAGTAAAATCAACTCAGACAGTGTAATTAATTGTCTCAGTGTCTAAGTGTCTGGGATTCATTCAGAGTCTTCTGACCTCCAAATGGCTTGGAAAACTCTACATCTTTGGCTCTGCCCTAAATAGGACACACAGCCTATCTTGTAGGCTTATTCCATACATACTGTTGTCTTTGGTGTACACCCCATAGTCCTAGCATCTCTAATATACTAAAGCCCCTACTGTAACTCCATAAATAGTCTTCTGGCCTCTCTCTAGGTATTTTGACCATAATACTTGATGACAAACATCAGTTTCTCTCCATGATCACTTCAATCCTTGGATCTCTATTTCCACTTAAGCTGAACCTTTACAAATGGCCTCCTGGCTTCTCTGAAAGGATTCCATCATAACCACAGGGTGACAAGCCTCAGCTTCTCTCCATGACTGTTTTGTGCCTTTGCAACCAATACCAAGTGGTAGCCTTTCATACATTACCAAGCTCAGCTGTCCTCATGAGATATAGCCTTTGCTCCCTAGAACTACAACGTCTTCTCAGAAGAGTTCACCTGAATGTCCTTTCAAATTATTGTCTCCTCTGCTTCATCACTCCTTTAAAGTATAGTTCATTTAAAGGTTGTTAGTTGTCAGACACCAGAGCTGTCCTAGGTACCTTTCTTGTTGATCTTTCGTTTAATTCTAAAGTCAAGAAACCTATTTCAGACTATCTCAATTCTAATGAAATTAAAAATTTCCAGGTATCACTTTTACATTGTTCTGTGTTCTACGTGATAGCTGTGCACCCACCCACAATGAACATGCACAAAGAGTATTTGACAACATAGCAGAGGAAATAATTGTGACTTCAAACATTTCATAGAACTGGTAGAAATTCGGTGACCTGGGATCCTTAGAGAGGAAAAAAGAAATATGTGTTGTAACCAGAGGCAATAAAAAGAAATAATAACCATTTGAGGAACAGCAAATTCTTTGTTGTGCTGTATTGTAAGATGGAACAGTATCTCAAGATGATTCAAGAAAGCAACCAGATGCTATAAATCAGGGAAAGTTGGACTTACTTGCTTTTCTGACATGATTAGATTTAGTGCTTTGCTGCTAGGAGCTGCTGCACATTTTAAACGGAGAAATGCAAAATTGAGCTTTTTTTTAAATGTGTCTTTGAGGAATTGGAAGAGAATGAAAAAAAGTGAGAGATCACCCTTGTCCAAACTAATGAGAGGTGACATGTTTTCAAACTAACACAGAAGTCCTGAGAATTATAAGATATACTTCAGTGAAAAATTATGAATTATAATCATGAGTACTTGGTGACCAGTTGGAAATGTGTGTGAAGGCATCTAAAAAATCATGACGAATAATAACATTTGTTAGTGAAATTTCACAATCTAATTAAAGATCCCAAAAGTTGACAAGTTGATGAGAAACACTGTGGCTACTATAACGCCCTCCATCTCTAATCAATCCCCCTTCCTTCCCATCTCCCTACAAATTCTTTTCTATCATTCATATCATTTTCTTTTCTTTCTTTCCTTTAGCAATAGGGAGAAAAACTACAAACTATTAAATCTCAAAAGCCAGAATAAAAAGAAGGCAGAGAGGGTAGTCAACCATTCTAGATGGGAGAAATTAGTTCCAAAGGGTGTGGAAATGACATTATTTTGGTAATTAGTGTGTCTTCCTTAGTTTTAGGCTGAAAGTAGACTGAGTTGAAATCATTTGAAATGTTTATTCAAACAGTGACTCATTTTTTTTCCAAGACAGTAAACTCTTAACGGCCACCCTCATGTCATTTTCACAGTTTCCCAGTTAACAAGTAGAGACAAATTCAGAGAGGTTGAACTCATTTCCCATGAAAAAAAAAAGTGTTTTTTCACAGACTAGAAATTTGTTTAAGACTGCAGTGTGAAATATGGACAATCCAGGCAACAGAATCCTTCTATCCAGTGACCTGGAGGTGGAAACCTAAATGATTCCTCAGGTGCATTTCATTATGGACCATTTGAGGGCTGTAGGTACAAAGAGCACATAAGAGACTACCTACAACTCAGCTTCGAGAGCAAAGGGACATGACAGCTTCAGTCGCATCATTCATTCTATTCCGAGCTCAGCACTCTCTCCAAACCCTTTGATCACACAGCAGGAAGAAAAGTCTTTCTCCTTCCGTGCTGTCACTATAACGCTCCCCAGCATTTACAAACCTACATAATTAAGTCTGTACACTTTTGATTATGTCAAAGTTTCCAGAATAGTACCTGAAACTTATTGTACTATCACCACATTTATTCTGTAAATACTTAATTTCTCAAAGTTTGAGCATATGTTGACTCGTAAAATAGTTAGATTTAGTTAATATAGATAGGCATATCATAATCCCTGGTGCAATGGACATAAACCTTAGTAAAGGCGTTTAGTAGCTAACATCATAGAGCAAAACAGACATTTAGTAGGATTATGTAATTTAACTTGGTTTATTTCATGTATAATTATAAATTATATATAATAAAACAGATTTATACTTAAGTAGATGCAAAGCTTATTACAAAACAGTCAATGACCAATATAAGAGGAAATAATACATGAGGCCAGCCTTCATTCACATATATTTCACAATGCATGCCCAGGCTTTCAAGCTAACATGTCCTCTGTTCTTATTAAAGAGTCTGACTTACAGCAATTTACTGTGCGCTCTTGCTTGAAAAAATGTTTGAATTCTATAATAGTGTGTGTTTCAAAACATATTCCAGAGTTATAACCAAGGACAAGTTTTTATAATGGTACCATAAGTAGATTGTAAGAAAATATTTACATAGCATGAAGTTAGGAATAAGGTGTTTATCTCATATACCTACAAAACATTTGGAAAAATGAAACTGTGACAAACACTTGTATAATAAAACAAATAAAAATAACTTAAAAATAAATAAGGGAAGTATAATCCACTAGAAAAAAAGACCACCGAAGGAATACCAATGTCCATGATGCTCACTGTGGAGGTCATCTGAGGTACCTTGGAGGAAGATAAACATTTTAGAAACAGACCTCAAAGCACATGCTAAGGGTACCCAACTTTATAATGAAGTTGATTTCTCATCTTCTTCCTATGGAATGAAAGTGATATAGGTTACAGGCTCTATGAATAGACTCACAGGAAGGAAAATTTCTACTTGAGTATGGCAAAAATATTTTACTTTATTATGTGTTAAAGCAACATATAAATTGTAAATATGTATATGCTTTTGTTTATCTTGTCTTATTTCATGTGCGTGGATGTGAGTGGATAAATATGTGTGGAATTAAATTGTATGAGGAGCTAAGGAAATTAGGGGAAAATACTTAAAAGAAGAGAAATAAGAAAAACATCTGAGAAATCTTTCAATAAAGGCACATTTAAAGAAGGAAATGAAAAGTCTTAAAAATGTATGGGGAAATAATGTATTAAATTTACATATTTAAATTAATTAAAATTTGGGTCAATTATCAAAATGTAATGAAGACAAAAGCAAAGGAAGACAAAGTATCTCCAAGAGAAACTCAGTACTCTTTTATGGATGTATGTCATTGAAAACTTGCTGTGTCAATCTTCCTAAATTTCAGATCATTTGAAGGAGATCTTTCAAAATAATTTTCCAATATTTTTGAAAGATATTAAAATATCTATAAAATGTATCTATATTCTTAAAAATACATTAAAGAGTAATGGCCACATAAAGAACAAATTGACCTATTCTTAAACCATTCTTTTACTTTATTCATAGAGCTGGCGCTGCCCTTGGATTTGGTGCCACAGTCAAATGTCACAGGAGGGCTCCAGAGGAAAGATGATCCATCCTTAAAGGCGGAAAGAAAGGGTGACTGTGTCACAGCAGTGGCGGCCTGCCAGGAATCCCAGCACTGCACTCTGCTCCATGAGAGCTTTAAGAAAGCCTGTGGCAAAGGAACAGCACAATGCCACACCCTTAGTGGCCGACTGTTGTGTGTGGTCCTAAGACAGAGCCTGAGGGAGACAGTTTTGTGGGGCTGTCAGTGTGCGTTCCCTTTCGAAAGAGACTGCATTCAGATTTGGAAAAGTTTATTTGAAGACATTTGCATACAGGATACTCAAATCGATCAAAATCCCACCTTCAGTCAAGACAATGAAGATGGACTAAAGGAGGACTTTGCTTCAGGTTGGTCTTCAGAAATAATTTAGGAACATTGAACTAAATCACAAAAAAAGAGCTAAGTAAAGAATAATTAATTCCTCGTTCTATCATATCATTTCTACCTTGAAAGTTTATCCAATTTCTCTTGGAAATTAAATGTTTGTAAATCTCCATACCATGACGATAGGCAAAGGGTATCAGAAAAAATGAAGCAATGTGATTTAATTTGCTGGCATGTTGTCAATGTTATTTATTCATTTATTCACTGACCAAATGCTTAGGAAACATTTACAATGTGTTAGGTCTATGTAGGGAAAGAAGAAAATCTGTCTTTCATTGAAGAAAATCACTATATTTTAAAATTAAAGAAAGAGGCAGGTGCAGTGGCATACGCCTTTAATTCCAGAACCCAGAAGACAAAGGTAGGTGGATCTCTGTGAGTTTGAGGATATTCTGATCTACAGTGTGAGTTCCAGAAGAGTCAGAGTCAGAGAGAGAGAGAGAGAGAGAGAGAGAGAGAGAACAATAGATAAAACATAGCGAGAAATAGTCCTTAGTGTTTCTACCTTCCCATGGTAAGTTCTAAACCACTGAGGCAAAGGAGCAAATAAACAAACCAATGCTCTCTAGAAAGGAGTTTTCATGACACTTTCCTGAGAGACAGGCTGTGAAGCCCATTTCCATGAAATACAATGCGGTTGCTACAAGAACTTAGCTGCTTGCACACATGACTGGACTTGCAGAATTTTCTCCTGTTAAGGCAAGGGATTGATCCTTTGTCCTCTTCTTGTGGATCTCTAGTGGGTATAAGTGATGTCCCAGGTAAGTCAGTAACCTGTAGGGTAAACACAATACCTGGAAAAGCACCAGTTAAAGATGAGCCCTCACTCAACTATACTCACAACTGTTATGAGACTTTGATGTTTGTGCAAAGAATGTGTGTTGGATGATGGACCAACATAAAAAAATGTTAGATTCTGGATAGATGCTCATATTTATGAATCACATGAGATGCATGAACAGTAGTTGAAGTTGGTCCTAAAGTTTTTTGTTCGTTTTGTTACCTGATTTTTTTTTTTGAGTAACTAACTCAAGGATACCACTGTCATTCCTTTCATTAATATGGGAAGTTCCTGGAAGAAAAGTCTTTAGTTGGGGATAGAGGAGACATCCAGATCCAGATGTGTGCATTTTCGAGTTGCAATGTTTTCTAGATATCCAAATGATGGCCTCAGGTTCTAAGTATGAAATTTATGTTTGCTTCCATATATGGCATAGGGATATGAAATTTGCATAGAGGGTGAAAATTGAGAGGAAGGGATCATTCATTTATAAATTAAAAGCCTATTGGACTAGTCAAGATTAATACAAAAAGTTTATGGTATCTTAGACCAGAATGATAGCATGGTAACATGATGCCAAATTGTCAAGCTGTTAGTACAAGTGGGTCAATGAGAGAAGAATGCAGAAGTTGATATAGTCAAGAAAGACACTCTACCTGATTCCACATGGAAAGTAAAGAGTCATCCATAACAAAGCAAGAAAGCAGGCTGGAGAAGACCCAGGCTTCAGTACACGAAAATCCTCTGTTCCTTGGCTGATCCTTGCAACTGCCTTTGAGGCCTTTGTTTACATTAAGTATTAGGAGAGACGCAGTCTTCTGTTTTACTTAACTTGATTTATCATCCATTATATATAAATACATCTATTAGTTTATTATAAGCATATTATATGAGATTATAATATTTAAATCAAATATTTGAAAGCAAATAGCTCTAGACACTGTCATGTTAAGGAAGAGAAGACAAATGGGAGCCATTCTGACACTAATTTAGGAAACGCTTTGTAGTTTTTTGATGCATTTGTATATGATTGTATAACTCAAGTGAGGTCTGATTGGTGCATAATCGTTTAGCCCCAGGACATACTGTCTTTTAACCATTATTCAATAATGAACCTACTGTTTAAAATATGAGTGCATGAATACATATACAAACAGCATACACACTTCTGAAATGACATGAGGTTGGCATTTAATATACAGACATTTTATTGTACTGCTTATGGAAATAGCATACTATCAGAAATGAAGTCCACTTGTTTTATACTAAACGTAAATATTTTGCTCTTTGGGTAATAACTACGCACACAATGAGTTGGTTGTTCTATGCAGGCTGGGAACAAAGCTCCATAGACTAAATGACCTTGAGGGAAGAAGCTTTATTCAAAACAGATTTGAAGCAGAAAGTCCAGATAGCCAAGGGTCTTCTCTTGATGAAGTCTCCCTTCTTCCTTGGTCTATTGCTATATCCTTAAGTGACCCTTTCTGGATGTGTGCTGAAGAGTGGGTATGGGAAGGGATGGAAGAAGTGAATGGTGCATCTTCTTTTAAGAACAGTAGCCTACACAATCAGACCTGTTTCCCATTAATATGACCTTATTTGTCCCTCACTAATTCCTTAAAAACACCATACACACACTTGGTGTTAGAGCTCTAACATTCGTGTTTGGAAGCAGAGCATAAACATTCAGTCAATAACAATAAAGTGATTATGAATTGATGGGTAAAAGGTAGTTTCCTGAATAAGTTTTAGTTTATATCATGGATTTGCCAGTTTGTCCAAGTAGTGGTGCTTACTGTAGTAATATGTCCATGTTTTAGAAAATCTTTATGACTCACAGAAATCTGGTTTTTGCTTGTTTGTTCGCTCTTTGGAGTTTTATTCAATATGGATTTGTACCACAGAAATAAAAGTCAGCTCTTCCTCAGAAAGACAGGAGATTGGATTTTAGAAGAAATGATGATTCTTGACCAAATCAATAGAAAAATAAAATTATACAGTTCAGTTAGGGCAGTGCAGCGTCTGTGGAGGTTGGAGCTCACAGCACTAAGAACTAGCCTATTGTACAATAGTTTGCTTGCAGTGGGCTGATGCGCAAGGGGTAGAAACAGTTCAACAAGGACAAATTCAGTCTTGCAAGAATACTTATATCAGAAAAAAAGTTGATGTCTTGGTAACAATTGCAAAATAAGTACATTAATTAAATGTTTTAAGATGAAATTCTGATCACATTGCTTTCCTTAACACTTTCCACAGGCTTGTTTTTGCTTCTTGTATTTTATTTCCTAGGAAGCTGATAGGTATTAGTCACAAGTACTGCATGTTGCTATTCTCAGTATACCACCTGGTACCAGTCAAAGCTCAGCTAATGCTTGTGGAATCAACGATTCTGTCAATAAAATTTTCTAATACTACCTGCATGACTCCCAAGAATTCTTAGCAACTAAGATAATCAGAGGTGGAAATGATTGTAAAATTCCATTTCTACCTGATTTATGATACTGTTGTTATGGAAATTTCTTTTCCTTTACTCTCTTTTTCTTTCTCTCCTTGTCTCTCTCTCTCTCTTTTTTTTTAGAGAATACTCCTTCTGTTCTTTTGTCTTCAGATTTTTTTTTTGCTTCACTGTACATGGTCTGGTGATTAGCTTTAATTTATATTTTCAAGTAACTGAATCCACAAAGCAATATTTTTTAAATTTTCTGCATAATCTCTCATTAGTTTTAATTATCAAGGGTTAAACAAGTGTCATACACATCTGTACATATTTGGTTGACTATGCATGTACAGCTTATAGGAAATTTTGAAAATTGTTCAATAATAAAATAGTTTGCTTTCTTTCCAGATAACATGAAAAAGATAATAAATAAAAAAGGGGTCTAACTACTCCTTTATACCATGGTAATGTGTATAAACTATCTTTTTATCTACATTATAAAACTGGGTGATATGGTTTAAATGTTATTATCAGAATTTTTAAGGATATATGGATATAAAATAATTCGTGTAGTTTAAAGGTTGTATAAAACATGCTGCAAAATCATGATATTCTTTCTAGTGAATATTATGAAAACAATGGCTTTGGCCTTCTGTCCTCTATTTATGGATGTTTTGAGAAACATTCTTTTATTAAAACAAAAGTTTGGGTCAATTTTAAGTATATTTTGATCATACACGCCAACTAACTGTTTTTGTGTACTCCTGTAGTGGTGGCAGAGGCAGCAGTTTTATATATATATATATATACCAGAATGTGAGCATCTTAATAGGCAGAACTATGTAGAACCTTTCTTTAGAATTTCCTACCCATCCCCAATTAACTGTGACCAAACAATGACTTTGAGTCCTGACTTTAAGCTCACAATAAGTTACATAGTTCAAAATCTATTTCTGAAGAGTTGTTATTTGCTTTTGAGAAACGTAGATTTTTTTTTCCATTTAAGCTCCGTTTTTGTCCTATCCATTCCCCACCAATCTGGGCCACAATAAGCATACAGTATTGATGAAAGAAGATTGAAACATTGCACCCTCAAACCCCAGTAAATTTATACTTTTAAAGAAATCATAGCACCCTGGTACACCTTTGTACTCAGCTTCTAGAATTCTTATAGTTTTGTTTACAGGTTCTAAATGTACAACCTTATGCTTATTTTTCTGACCTAGGCATTTTATTGCTTTCAGGATACAAACAGATGCAGTCTTGTTTGGAAGTGACAGAGGCATGCCTAGGGGATGTGGTGTGTAATGCACAATTGGCCCTTTACCTTAAAGCATGCTCAGCAAATGGAAATCTGTGCGATGTGAAACACTGCCAAGCAGCCATACGGTTCTTCTATCGAAATATGCCTTTTAACACTGCCCAGATGTTGGCTTTTTGTGATTGCGCTCAATCTGATATACCCTGTCAGCAGTCCAAAGAAACTCTCCACAGCAAGCCATGTGCTCTGAACATCGTTCCACCCCCCACTTGCCTCGGTGTAATTCACACTTGCCGAAATGATGAATTATGCAGGTGAGTAAAAACACACATACCTTGCTTTCTTATTTCGGCACCTTATTTATTATAGTCCAATCCTAACATTTGATCTCCTTCCATTGCTGGAGTTCCCACCATTGTCCTAAACGGTGTAAATAAAGCCAGACAATTCTCATTGTGAATCTGTGGTACATGTGTGGTATCCTTTTTGAAATTCAAATGTAAAATGCAGAGTAGGATTTTACAATAAAGAAACCCACTGTGTTGAATTGTGATGGCCTTTATGTTTTTAAATACTGTAGTGTGTGTGTGTGTGTGTATGTATGTGTGTATGTGTGTGTATGTATGTGTGTGTGCGTATGTATGTGTGTGTGTGTGTGTGTATTTGCAGACAACAATTTTCATGAGATGGTTATCTTCTTCCACCATGTGGGTTCTACAATTTTAGCTCACTTTATCAAACTTTTTGAAACTGTCTTCCATCCCTCATGTATCTCACTGGTCCACATTCAGCTCTTTAATTAGTCTTTTTTCTTAATGATTTGATTACAGAATCTCTATTGTTTGGGTTTTTTAATTTGTTTTAGATAAGGTCTTCCTATGTATACAAGGTCAGCCTTTAGTTGACAATCCTTCTGACTCAGCCCCCTGGGTACTGGGTTACCAGGCTACCAACACACATGGCCTGTTGTGTTGGAAAAGGCTGTTAATTTTGACAAGGTGACTCTCCAAAATTCAGAATAAATGCTTTTTCTCTCAGCCTGTGGATTGAGAACAAGATACTTCTGACTATGGCATGGGCATTCCCAGCAAACCTGTATACTCAATGTCAGAAATGTATTCCTTTCCTGCTTTCTCAAGCTCATACTGTCTGTTATGAAGGAAAGTAAAGCTAGTTGTTTATTTGTTCATTAAAAACACACATTAATTGGGCACTTCTGTAGGCATCAGTTAGAAATGTCTGTCCAGCTGTTTGCTGCAGTCAAAGAAGACAGTTAATTAGAAAATGTGTAACATATAGAGTTATGAGTGATGTTCAGATTAAAAGGGTTCTGAAGGAGAAATGTGATACAGTTTAGAGATTTGGATTGTGTTTGTTTTCACAGCCAGATCAAGAATTAAAAGACAGGGAAAAATAACAATTAGCAGCAGAGAAAACGCAAGCACTGCAGACAGAATCATCATTAAGGAAAAGTATTTACTGGGGATGAGGAAGCACACACATGCAGCAGACACACAGAGAAGACAGCTGAAAAGCAGCTGAGAAGCTCAGGAAACCAAAAAACTTCCAATCTCTTCTCAGGGGCTTTTTTTTTAAGTCTCTGAAGATTTTTCCTTTCTTAACTTAGGGCCTGGTCAGTTTGAAGAAGTCAGTCATCTTGGAAATTTACTATGGCACACTCTGCCTATCTGCCTGCCTACCAGAGTCTAACTCCTTGTCTTTCAAAATGAAAGGGGGAAACTGTTGTAAAAATAGGGTCACCTGCTTCATGAATGATAACAGAAATGTCATAATTAAGTTAGAACCTTGAAAACAAACAAACAAAAGCGTCCAAGAAATAGAGTCAAAAGTTGCAACTTAAAGAATGCTCCCAAAGGAAGTATCGGACCTAATTGAAAGAAACAGCTGAGTAGCTCTCTTAAATTACTGTCTGAGAGAGCACAAAGCAATCCAATAGGCAAGATATTGCAATGGCATTGAAAGCACATGCTACCCTCTGATGGAGTATTATAAGCAGAAAGTGACAGAAAAGGAAGCCAGAAACTAAACAGGGTGAATGAAGCACCAGGGCTTGGGGGCTACTGCCCTGGAGAGGCTCTTGAAGATTTGGAGTGACAATATGAGTGATCTGCACCCTCTGCTGAAACTTCCATTCTAGCTGCAAGCTGACATCCAACTGTCCTGTGCAGGTACTCATGCTTAGGAACCACAAATGAATTCAATATGTCTGACTCTTGTCTTCTCATGGAGGTTCTCATTAGCACATGTGATTTTATGTCCAAGGTGAATTTATCTTTCCAATGATTAGAAACACATGGTTATGTAGACAGTTTGGGATATGAGTAAAAAATGTAGGGGAAAAAATGAGAATCAGGAATAAACTGAGAGGGTGTTTTTACAGGTAGTCCCCAGTGGTCTCACACTACCCTAGGTCTTTCTGCTCCAGCTTCCTAAATCATGGGATTGCAGGTTTGTCATGTGTACTCTATGTCTAATTTTTTGTAATCAAACTTGGTTGTGTGGGGTGGGGAGATTGGTCACAGTCTATGGCCAAGCCAGGTTCAACCACTTGACCTTATCAAGTCAATTAAAGGAGTCAAATTATTACTGGAAAATAAACAAAAAGGAGACTTGGTCAATGTTACTTCACTTGGAAGAGGAAAGAATAGATTCAGTGAAATTCCCCACCTCCAAGTCCACCTTGGGGGAGGCTGAAGCGATATTAACATTTAAACAGAAATCCAAGGTTTTTCATTTATAAGCAGCTCTAATCAAGCTATTGTCCTGCCCATCATTGTCTGGGCCTCATTCTCATCTGGTAAGGTGACTGGACAGGTCATTAGAATTTGTGAAATCTCTTTTGGGGAGACATGTTTTCCAGACTTACTTAAATGTCTCAAAATAATTTTGTAAATTCTATTTGGTATAGTTAGGAACATGAAAAAAGAATGAAGTACGGTTGAAGGGGAAGAAAGAAGAAGGGAGGGGAGCAGGAAAAATGTAGAGCTCAATAAAAATCAATAAAATAAAGAAAAAAGAATAATGTACATCCCATTGTGTAGGAAAACTGGACTGGAAGTGCCTTCTTTGAATATTCCTGGTGGGGGACAGTGTCTAAATTTTAGCTCCAAAATCATATAACATTTAAAGCTTTTTAATAAATCTCTCAGGTAGTTGACACTGCAAATCATCACCCATTGTGATAAATATACAGTGGTAAAGGACGTCTGCATGAAAGGACAGTAATCTGCAGTTTCACTGCTTTTTTTTTTCTACACATTCTGTATAGCAGCATTTGAAAGCACAAAGTTAGCTTTGGACTGGAATCTAGACCTCATTTTGCCCCATGAGAGTGTTTCACTAGGTGAGAGAGCATCACATACTAATGGGAAATCTCTCTATTCAGGCTAATTCCAGTTCTTCACTCTTTTTCCTAGGACACACTATCGAACATTCCAGTCAGAATGCTGGCCCCTTGTGACAGGGAAATGTCATGAAGATGAGACCTGCATAGGCACATTAGGCAAGCAAGATCTTACTTGTTCTGGGAGTGACAGTTGCAAGGCCGCCTACCTGGGAACCTTTGGGACAATCCTTCAAGTGCCCTGTGCTTGCAGGAGCATTACCCAGAATGAAGAACCTTTATGCATGACTTTCCAGCACATGCTTCATAGCAGATCATGCTTCAGTAAGTGATCCAATTGAAAGATTGTTGGGGGAGACTGCTTATTTGTTCCCGGCTGCTCGGTCCTGAAATAATCATATACAAACCATATTATTTGCAATACTGTTTGGCCAATAGCATAAGCATATTTCTAGCTAGCTAGATCTTATACCCTAAACTAACCCATCTCCACTAATCTGTGCATCACCATGAGATCGTTGCCTACCACCAAAGTTTCAGACCCACAGAGGCATCTGTCTCTGGCAGCAGCTACATGGCTTCTCCTGACTCCTCCTACTCTCTCTATATATATCTCTTTAGCCTGGCTTTGCTCTGTCAAGCCATTGACTGAAAGCAGCTTCTTTATTAACCAATAACAATAAAACATATTCACAGTATTCATCATTTCCCACATCAAAAGAGTGCTTGTTTAATTTACTTACCTACACCTACATCTATCCTTTTTTCTACTATACCCTACAAATGGTAACCCAGCCAGCCCCCACCAAAAATGTTCATGAAGACAATCGCATTTACTATTTTGGTTATGCTCTGGTTTTGCTTTCTTTCTCATTTATCAGAAAGTGATACACTTTTTAAGTTGATAAGCTACTACTGATTATCATTTACTGATTTTTAATATGAAAAGCATATAAGGCTTCAGTTACATGCTGAAAATATTCATTATTCATAGTCACCTAACAACAAGTCAGTTCCAAACATGGACCTAAAATTGTTTATTATTTAGCTACTTAGCTGAACAGTTTTAATCACTGATTTGATCATGTATTGACACTCAGACCTTATGACTCTACTGAGGCTGGATTGACCAAGATGGTATTTAGCAAGCACTGTGGGCTGGTACAGCATAGCTCACCTCTGGTGTTTCCTTCAGCAATATAACCGGTACAGCAGAATTCCTGGTGACTAAGACCAAATATGCAGGCATTTATCAAGTATCTCTTCCTTTCATACTGTAAATATGCCATTGAACAAAGCAAGATACATGCCAACCTCAGAATGACTGTGGGAACAAACTTCAAAAAAAAAAAAGGATGTGGGTTGTCAGGAAGGGCTCAACAGGGACAGGGTTTATTGATTTTAGATAGGATTTAAGTTGTTCTGTGCCTGAAGTATATCTTTCCTTTGATTTATTTTTCTCTCCCTTTGGACTTAACAAATCTGTTGTTTAACCTCTAATGATAAGATGAAAATTAAATTTCTTTTAAAGTTAGTCTTTAATGTAAGGAAAAGAAAACTGAAATTTAAGGCCTGGGCTTAGTTAGGGTTGAGTACTCCGACAACATTCTCTTAAGATGCTCGAACTGTTTTGTGAAAACAGCTCATAGGACATCCCAGAGGCGCTTGAACTTCAGCTCATGTGTGTTCTGTCTGCTCTCATTCCCGTCTCACCATTGACAGTCAGTTTCCAGAGAGTGAACCGTCTCTCCCTGGTGACCCAGCCTTGCACCAGTCTAGTGCAAAGAGGTTGCCTGTGTTCACTGTGTTTCTTTCCCTCTTGCACACTGATCTGTGTACTAGATTTGATGAGGCTTTTGTGACTGGAAGGACTATGGCACTGCTCAGTCTTATTTCTTACTCATGGTCTGCAGTCAACTGTCTTCAGTATTAGAGCTCACATTTTAATCCTCTCATCTCTTTTTGAAAGACTATTGGGTTTCTATGTTAAGTGACCACTTTTATTGGAAAACTTTATGTAAAGCCAATGTGGAATAGTTGATTTATACTGCCATTCGTGCTGTTTAGTAAGATGTCCCATCTGAACTAGAATAGTTTGGATGTTGAATCTCCCTTTCGTGTTGTACAGAATCATTGGTCTCTGGAGAAAATGAAGGCTGTGTGTCTTCCCAGACTCCGGTAGGCATTTCCCACCTACATGACTGCTATGTATTTCTGCATAGTTGATACTTATACTGTGGCAGTACCCCACTTCAACCTGCACATTTTTATGCAGGTATCTATATGACTAGTTTCTTCAATTCATAACACCAAATATCAGTAGATTAACACGGACTTAATTACTCACCAACATAAAATAATTATGAAGAGAACAATTGGAATGAGAATTGAAGATCATCAATATTCATATGTCACCAAGCTATTTAGCGTTCTCCTACTAGGTGACTGACTGAATTCTCCTCTGAGTTCATAGAATCCATCCAACACATCCACCCTGCTAAAGAAAAATACAAAAACTGCTCTGAATACTTTGGTGGGTCAATCCTAAGTGCCTCGTGCAGACTTCCATTGCCTAACCAATTAAATTTACCTTGTTACGGAGTGCCCACTTTCCATCACTAGTATGTATTCTTCCATACATCACTCCCCATCACTTCAATGCTTACAAATTTCCATATTTGTACTTTCAAATCATTGACCTAGAAATGAACCTAGAAGTAAGACTTACTTCTAGACACTTCTCTTTCCAGACAAAGCAAAATTGATTACCATGCACGTACTACCTGCAGAAAGGGTTTTCCTTCTACACTGTTCTCTAGGGCCACCTCTGTTTTTGCAATGTGTGGAAGATGTCTATGAATAGTAATCACTGGCAATCTGTTACACTCAACTTTTCCTTGAGTCAGGTTTCTATCTGATCTAATAGTATCCAACAGGAGATGTATTTCAAATGACAAGCAGGCCTTCTGTGTGCCATGACCTTATTCCACAACACAAGAGATGTGATCTGTAGTTACCCCAGGGGAGCTTATCATAGACTGTACACTGCACTGAGAAATAAATTCAGTGTATCAAGTGACAATTATTGTTTTCCTAAACACACTACTTTAAAACTATTGTTTGGGCTTTAAATTTAAAACCAGTCTAGTAATTGGGCTTCCAGGGTTTTGTTTCTGGATTTTTCTCATACTTTACAAAGACTATACACATCTTCAAGATTTTCTTTTAAATGTCCACAGAAGTTCCCCCAATTTTATTTGGAATAATTATTTTGTTATAATGAAGACCCTGACAGCTACAAACACAGTTCCAAGCTAAAGGGAATTAATTGGTTCCCTTGAATTGAATTTTTGGTTCTCCAACTTGAAACATCCTCAGAAATATCAACAGAACTTCTTATATAAAACCAATCTCAGCCAGATAACTCTTAGTGTAGCCAAGTTTGGGAGCCACTGCTCTGACCCCCATGTGGAAAAATTCAGTCTGCACTGTTTGGTCTAAGAACCTCTTTCAAACTTACAACTCTGAGAATAAGACAGGTCTGTGTGGGAATAGGCTGCTAAGAACAAACCCATGCAGTTCCTCAGGAGGAACATTTTGCCCAATTCTCCCAGACAGCTACGGATACACAATAGCCCCTCTAAACAAAGCATGAAAGTGTGAATCAATACACCCATAGAAGAAGGAGCAAAGAAGTATATACTGTTCCTAGGCAGCAGCCCTGTCCTTGAAGGCAATCAGTGTTCTTTCCCTTGTTAGAATTCTTCTAATTATGTTTCCAATTAAAAGCCTCAATCTTTCTTTTTTTTAGAAAGCTGTTTTTATTAGTATTTTTTAGAAATCAGATAATATTAACCAGCATTTTGTAGATTCAGCAAAGATGTAAACGTCTACAGGATTCAGATTATGAGCTACATACACCTTCATTTACGTTTTGGAGAATTTCCAACATCACTACTTACCTCAATGACAGCTGAGGTGGTGGCATTTAAAGCGGTACATGCCGTACAGTACTTAACTCATGACATCTATCAGGCACAAATACTTTATTAGCAGATCTTATCCTATGAATATAAATTGATTTTTCCTCATGGTTGAAAAAAAATTGGCTCTTCATCTGTACTTACAGATAGAGTTAACTGGGACCTTCTAGCAAATGAGAGTAAGTTCCCTTGAATAAATGACAGCATAAATGGGAAGGGCTACTTAAGTATAGTGATCTCTGTCTCTGGGCACCATGTCTATTGATTGCCCTACATTTAGGTCAGAAGAAAGGTCTTACCTTACAGATTGTAGAAACTCTAGAGTTTACCTCAGTCTTCTTTGTTTCATCTTAAGACTGAATTTTTCAGTTCAGATTTTATGCAGAAGAACCAGGAGCTAACAAGCGCTGCTGCAGCCGCTCACTAGAACACAAACACTGGCTGTCTTTGTTTCCTAACACTGCTCTTGCACGCCAACCTACTTTTCTAGGTTCTAAGTAGTAAGTGTCTATTTCAAGTCTTGGGATCATGTCAATACTGAAAATAAGCCACTATGCTAATGCAGTTATGTTCTCAAAAGTGTACATCACCTAAGCTGCCTATGTTTAGACCATATCTACCTGAAAAGATAGAAATAGAAGAAGATTGTTTTCAGTGTTTCTACATCAAGCTTACTTTAATGAAATATTGGGTGCTTATGTATGAAGTGGATACACAGTCTTAAGAAAAGACCATTCTGGCCATTCCATAATCTAGCATTTAGTTTCATTTATAACCTCATTTCTTCATAGATATAGACATCATAAACATGACACATAAATGGTTTTTTTTATTTATCATGTTTGTCTGCATTCAATAGATAGAAGATTTATTCTTGCCTGACAGCATTTTGTCTGCCTCTTTCTCAGTGAAGGTCTGGCTCCAGAAAACCATTTCATCAGTCACATTCATCGTCAGTCTTTTAAAGCCACCCCTGTATGTGGGATGGTGTGTAGCATGTCATTGCACATTTTTCCATACTCATCAAAATTTGCTCTCTTTAAGAACAATAAAGTCTGTGAAGATGAAATGATACAGGGTCAGACTTATCTTTTAAAATATTTGTCTTAATTTTTAGTGTCATGAAATCACTGTCTCGCTGAGAAGGAGGATTATACACTAGAAATAAAAGGAGGAGCAAAGTGAACTGTGAAAGGCATTCCCATTCAATTTTATCTGTCTGTCTTTCTTCTCTCCTCACACATACATGCAAACACAGAACATACGCGCGCACGCACGCACACACGCACACACACACACACACACACACACACACACAACCATTTCTTATAGCCAAATCATAAGGCAGTGTTCCAGGAACTTTATGTTAAGTTCTGTCTTTAAATAAACCTCTTGAACAAGCCAAAACCACTGACTTTTTCTTGGTGTCTACACAAAACTCTAATTCAAGTTTAGTTTCCTTCAAATTCAGTCCAGGTAATAAAACAGTCTTCTGATTTTCAAGGAACAGTCAACAGACTTTCCCTAGTATATATTCATATTTATTATGCAGTTGCTAAGCATTCAAATATGTTGTATTTTCTGGATTAAAGTGGCTCCATGGTGAATTTGTAGGTCATCAAATTCATAGACACTCACTTATAAATTTGTTTTTCCCATTAGAACTCTGTGATTATTCCTATAGGATCTTGTTTTCATTGTTTGAAAAGGGTTTTGTGTTTTTTAGAGATCAAGCACATATATTTTAAGTTAATGATAAAAGAATGATAAAAACAAGCAAACCATTTCTTTAAAATGAATTCAATTACAAATCGATGCAGAAATCTATAACCATGGTAAATTCTGTAAATTTTGCCTTAGTATTTTAATTTAAAGACTTAGAATTCCAAATGTTTTTTAGGGCTTGGATCTCAGGAGAAAACTGGTGTTTTTTTATATTTTGTTTGCTTTCAAACATAAAATATAAACAAAGAACCTTCTTCTACTTGCTTTCTTTTCAGGCCAACTCTTAAATGTGGCTTAGAAGCCATGATCAACATAAACAACCCTAAAGGTTTACTGTCATGTTTGAAAATTAATAGAGTTTAGTGCAGAATGTGGCTTTGGAGAGGCAACCCAACACAAGCAAGTATCTACTGAGCATGATTGTCCTTATCTCTAAGCCAGAATGCTGTCACAAAAATTGTAAAGATGATTCATGGGAAGTATCTGAAACTCAGTGAACAGTGACTCGGTGTAAACTTGAGAAATATGGAAAATCACAGAAACCCACAGGCTTGGAATTGTCACGGTGATGTTGTAGGCTGATAATTTCTACAAACTCTAAGAAGTAACTTCTTAAATACAGTGTTACAGTTGAGCAACTGTATGGAATATGTACAACTAGAACTAAACAAAATACATTTATTATGTATGAAATTATATTTTAAAATGTTAGTTCTTTCTGAAACAAGGTGAATAGTAAACACTGAATCACTGTTCACTGGATTCCAGATACCTCCCTACTAAATCTCGTTAACAAGAACCCAGAGAAGCCTCATACTCTAAGAAAACATTCTGCATCAGTCTCTCTAGTGTTTGCCTCTAAGTCCAGCTTTATATTTTCTTAAATTACTTAAAACATTTTTTAAATTACTTTTATACTTTCCCCCCACAATTTTATACATGAATAAAAAGTTTTTCCACCATATCCATCCTTCCCTTCCTTCCCCAACTCCTCCTGCATCCACAAACCTATGAACACCTGATTTTCAACAAAGGAGCTAAAAATATACAATGGAAGAAAGAAAGCATCTTCAACAAATGGTGCTGGCAGAACTGGATGTCAACCTGTAGAAGA
>LOEQ01004892.1:201007-213108 GCA_001685075.1 Bramus lutescens | reverse complement strand
ACATGGGAAGTAGAAAAAGACAAGATCTCCTGAGTAAAATGGGAGCATGGGGCCCTTGGGAGAGGGTTGAAGGGGAGGGGAGAGGCAGGGAAAAATGTAGAGTTCAATAAAAAAAAAGTTAGTGAAAGCAATGGATATCACAGAAAAATACACAGTTTTTGACCTGGCCACAAAGAAACATGCCTTTTAGAGTAGTGAGGCCAGCAGCATCTAAAAGGACTGAATTTCTCAGAGTTGCCCTTGAAGATTATTAACTCCACAGAGAAGCCAGCAGTAGCACTTCAGGAAGATAAAGCCAGTCTCAAGAACAGAAACTGGGTGTCTTCAGATAGGTGAGAGAGAGTGCAGAGGAGACCTGCCGGTGGAACTAAAGCAGCCTGGTTTCAGGTCTGAGCAGAGGGGCTCCACGTGTTGAGAGGCTTTCCTTTGAAGGAAGCCATTACCAGAGGTTCTCTGGAAAATATATCTTTAAAGCACATTGAAATAACCCTCGTGTAAAGAAAGACCTTCTCCAAGTTCCAAACGGGAAGTCTAAATACACGGTCCTCTGTCTTTCCTCCATGTGCAAGGCCCATGAGTCCTCCTATAACATGGGACCTTTTTTTCTAAGTATGGCCTGTAGGGAAAAGATTTCTTTAGTGAAATTCTCTGATTAAATATGGCAGGGACACACTATTAAAATTTTAGCATTCCCACTTTCATATAAATATTTGGATTTATGAAATAGTGTCATAGAACTAGATTACTTTCATTTACTATAATATGAAACAAATTATAATAATTTGATAAAGCCAAAGTATGAATCTTAAATATTCAGTATCAATTTTTATTATTTTCTTTCAGATTATCCAACTCCTAATGTCGAAAACATTTCCTCATATAAAAGAAAGCATTCAAAGGAAATTACTCCGAGTAGGTTCAAGGCTCCCTTCAATGGTCAGTTAAAAATTCTCTATAAAAATAATGCTTATTTTCTCTAAAAATTCAATGAATTAAAAAGTATTTCTTTTTACTTTTTTTGAGATCATAATATAATTACATCATTTCCCCTTTCCCTTTCCTTCCTGCAAACCCTTGCGTATACCCTTCCTTTCTCTCTTTCAAATTCATGACCTGCCCTCTTTATTTGATTGTTGCTACATACATACAAGTGTATGCACATATATTCCTAATATAACCATCTCAGTCTGTATGTTACTGTATGTGTGTTTTCAGGATTGGCCATTTGGTATTGGATAACCGATTGATGCGCTCTTCCTTTGGGAAGACCATTTCTCCAGCTCCATTTCTCCAGCTCTTGGTCGTCCTTAATTGCCTGTGGTTCTGTAGATAGGGTTGAGGCCTTCTGCCCCTCTCATCCTCATCAGCATATCCAGTGATTTGCTGACCTTTTCTTCCCAGGAGAACTAGTCTATGTTGTGCTGTGCATGATAGCTACCTGTGGAATTCTTTCCCTGGTGATGCTCAAGTTGAGGTAAGTAAATGGATCACAGAAGGGGGGGCAGACAATACCAGGGCCTGAAAATGAAGGTATTACATACAACTTTATGTGGGACAGGTCTGTGGGAACATTATCTAGACTTCAAATGTAAAGAAAATGAAAAATCCCACAGGGGATTGGTTTAATGATACAATTACAGGTATATATGGATTATGCCCCTCCATTTAAAATGTTTATCAGTATTTCACCTAGGTTTTCCAAAAAAAACTGAACTATGTTGTTTACAACTCATGTTATTTAGAAAAATGATCAACTCAGGGAAGGTATATATTGTATAAAATTCAGTTACATTTATCCGAAGATGTATTTTTCACTGTAGCTTCCTATGTATTGCCAAGTATTGTTCAAGTTTTAATATATATTCATTGAAGGACATATTCAATGAGACCTCATGTCATACCAATAAAAAGAATGTCACCATCTGATATTAATGTACTCTTTGGAAATTCTTTTCCTTAGCTGCTTTCATTGCCAGAATGTGTTGATTTTTATAAGTCTCTGGGTTTTAAAATAGCCTCACTTGTTTAGTATTCCTAAGTGAATAACTTGCTTACTTTTAATTTAAAAGAACAACTGGGAGAGAATGCAGTTGGTATATTTTATATGAGAGAATAAAAAGAAAAAAGTAAAGTATCATGTTCATTTGCTTATCCATTATACATTAATGCATGAGTATGTTTAATTTGAATATCAATAATCTTTATATGTGCCTCTTTGACATTTTATAACTATAAATAAAAGTTTGCTCAATCAACTGCACAGTACATGTACACATGTTGCTTTCCCAGAAGCCAACCAAGAAACCTAATTACTGGACTTGACAACCATGCAGGAATAATAAAAACTGAAGCAAGGAGATGAACTTGCTATAGATAGCTATAGCAAGGGGCCGTGTACATGATGACTGAATGCTTTGCCTAAGGGCACTCATATTCATTTATTTTTAAATGCAACAAAGGTTTAAAAATGTAGCTACTTCTCAGTTTCAACCCTTCTAAGCATTTAACATTTTTTCTAAAAGTGTCATTTAACATCTACCAAAACCAGTACCAACACAGACTGCTCCAAGACATTAAATATCATCTATGAAGATATGGATCCTAATATATTTTTTGAAGCCCAAATAATTAAAAATCATTTTCTAAGGTGTGAAAAGTTCAGTTAATCGACTTTCCTTTATATAGCTTTAAATATTTGAAAGCATCACTCAATTATTCTGCTTGCCTAGATATACCACGACAATCACACTGTTTTGAAGAAACAGAGTTTGCTAGCCCAGTGAAACCCATAGAGTTATGTCTCTTGATATTACTTTTTAACCACATACATCATACAAAGTTGACATTGGCTAAATGTGCTCATGAGGCCTCAGATACAATACACCACAGATAGACATGCATTAGAGTTCCCATGAAATAGTTATAATTATACCTCTTTTTTGTTTGAACAAAAATACACATTTCTTTTTTAGAGGACAGAGTGTTGTTATTAACATACATAAAATTTTGAATTTACTCTAATGTGTACTCTGCTGGCTTGGTTTTGGTGTTTCTGTGGTACTGAGGATTGAACTTAAGTAGACTACTAAGGCAAGAATTCTACCATTGAGTCACAGACTTTGTTTTGATCAATATATTTAAGGAAATTATTCATTCTACTAAGTAAAAAGTATTTCCCATGTAATTTAAAATTTACTGTGTTCTGTAATCAGACTAGAATTAAGAACATAGTAAAAATCAAAGGTAATATGAACAGAACACACATCATCAACCACAAAGCTTCCCCTGCCACCCCTGATAAAGAATTAGACAATGTTCCTTAAAGATTTCAGTCATATATCTCTGGCAGCCTGTCTATCCACTCTTGATACTTACCCTAAGTCACTATTAAGAGTTTCATGTGTGTTTTATATAGTCATACTAAATTAAAATACTCTGTCTTAAGATAAGTTTCAAGAAACTTATAGTTTTAAACTGTAGTGCTCAATAGAAATCAATAAAAAATAAACTTACATACTTGAAAATTGGCCATTAATTAAGATGATTGGGAAACCACAGTAAAATATATGATAGTCCTCAGAGTCCTTGGAATATGCAACTCTTGAAACTTTACATTCAGGAACTTCATTATCCCCATTCTTCAACAAAGACTCCACCCCCAAAGATAAGCACCCACATTTTTAATGAACTAACACTGGAATATTAACTTTTTCCTCTTATTTTTCTATAGGATAGCAAGTAAAAAAAGAGACCCCTCACCTATTGAAATAGCTGGAGGTGTCATCACTCAGTGAGTCACAGAGCACTATGAACTGCAAGTCTTTGGAGGAAGCCAATGCAAAGTTACATTTGTCAACAATGTGATTTAAGATGGATTTGATGATATTAGGTCATTATATACAACAATGCCTGGTACAGTGATATAGCACATGGTAACAGAATTTGTTTTGTTCTTAATAATATCTGAGTAATTTGATGTCATAACTAGTTGATATCATTTCCTTTGAAGGCTAAAAGGTAACATTTTTGCTTGAATAGTATCACTGAACATATCAACATCTCTTATATGATTCAACATAGTTAGAGTATGCATTTTTCCAAACTTATAGTTTCCCATTAACTTGATAAAATGAAAATGTTAGTGAGAATGTTGAATATATTTAATATGTGCTTATTCTAACTCAGTGTCTGATCATTAAACAAATCATTAACATCAAACATATTTGGTTATATGGTTGGTTGTAAAAATAACAACTGATATCCTATGAATTTTATAATTTAAATAGTATTGAATTTTACTTTTAGTCTGGTGTCTTAATATCTATAAATACATAAAACAACTACAGTGGCTGAGAAAAGTCAATTTTCCTTCCAATAATTGATGTATTTTGTGCATTTATTTTTTCTTTGCTGATTAATCATCATGAAACTCTGTGATAATAAAGCCATACTTAGGTTGCCATTTTCTATACTTTTTATATTGCTACTTTGGTCTGGCTTGCCATTAGTGTGATTGTATTTGAAAATATACTTACCAGATAATGAATAAATGCTTTAGAAATGCATGCCATTGTATGAGCATTCAATTGTTCAGAATCTTAAGGTTGAATTGTCTATAGTCATATAAAAACATAAATATTTAATAACCCAAGGACATCATGCTAGTAATTAAAGACACATTTGGAATTGAAGGCAAAATATTTTCCTCTTGTTTGGTCTCATTTTTTATTATTTAAAGTACCTACATTAAATTAAACTTGAACCTAACATTTTGCTCTGTGTATTTAGGGCAACTGAAAAGCCATACTTTACATTTGAAAAAAAGCAAGACTTGGTAAATCACAAATAACCGTAAAAGACTGCCAAATAGCCTACTGCTGCACTTCTCAACCTCTGGGTCACAACCTCTTTAAGTCTTTAGAAAATAAAAAACAAACAAACAATCCCCTACAAAAACAGGAAATACACATGCAGATTCATATACACTAAGAATTAGAAGCTATAGAAACACAGAATTGAAAACCATAATATACAATCACAAGACTAGGGAGGTAAATAAATGCTTGAACAAAGAAATATGAGACAAAGGAAAAATCTACAAAAATACCATTCCTTTCATTTTGTGTTGATAATCTACTGCTGGTCATAGAGTCTGCCCTTAAGTGTGGTTTGTAAACCCAATGAGATATGCCACTAGAGAAAACTTATTCTTCTATTTCCAAGCTATTGTTATTAAGACACAGCTTCTTGGTAAGGGACTGGAGATTTTGGCTTGTTGCCCCTTTCAGTGCTGGGGTCCCGTCTAGATTGGAACTGTTCAGGTACTGTGCATACTGTCACAGTTCCTACAAGTTCATATGTACATCAGTCCAGTTGAATCTGGAAGACATGGTTTCCTAGGTGTCCTGCATCCCCTTTGGCTCTTACAATCTTCTGCCTTCTCTTCTACCTAGTTCCCTAAGCCCTGAAGGGAAGGGTTCAATGAAGACATCCCATTTGGGACTGAGTGTTCCAAGACCTCTACACTTTGCACATTGTCTACTTGTAGGTCTCTGTATTACTACCTACCTACTGCAGGAGGATGCTTCTCTGATGATAGCTAAGCAAAACAATAATTGATAGACATAAAAGAATATTATTAGAAGTCATTGTGTTGCTACTAAAGCAAAATCTTATCTCCTAGATGAGAAAGACAATGAAACAGGACAACAGCATAAGGACACAACATCCAACACTAGAAAATTTAAAGTCACCTGTCTCCAGAATATGATACCTAGCTATTGAGACAGTATAGACGTCTGAAACGCATAGGGCCCTTAAAGACTGAAGAATCATTATTAACGTCACTTGAGGGCTCTCCCATATCATGGCTTTCTTTCCAGCCCTATCATTTCTTCTGTCCTTGGCAATGCCTTTCAGAAACATGCCTCCTCTTCTCTGGGCCAAGGACTCTTGCTCAGTGTTTCTCTAACACTTAGTTCTCTTTTCCCATAGACCACTACATCTCACTGTAACTGCTTCTTCATTGTTTTTCTCAATAAATTGCAAGTAGCAGTTATTGCATCTGTGGTTTCTATTCCTTAGCACCTAGTATACATTCAGTAAACAATTTTCCAAATAATAGATTGCTTCATTTGGCAGGCTCTGGAGTGCTATAAAGCTATGTTTTGGAACTCTATTCACAGCCTGCCATGGCATGACCATTGTCTACTTAAACAGTCAGCAGATGTTTCTCAAAATCCTGCATAAGGTTGGGCCCATTACTTTCAGTCATGGGACTGTGGCTTACAAAGCCATTCCCTTTGGAAGGACTTATAGACAGTTAACAGTACTAGAGGAAAGGGCTTATAAAGTCCATTGCTCCTGAAGGGTGTATAGATGCTTGACCGTTGCTGGGACAGAGAGTTCCCTCTGCAGTGGTGTAGCTGTCTATAAGCCTCCAGTATGTCTGTCATACTTTCATCCACACTCTTGTAAGTAATTCTAGTTAAATTCATTCTTTCACCAAACCCTTTCTTTTGTCTGTTGTTGTATCCTATCTGGGATGAATAGACACTTTCATGTCTCCCCAGAAAAGATTCACACAATATGAAGTTTTAAAAACACAAATTAACTGACCAGATTTATGAATGGATAAAAATTAACTAGGAAAAAAAATGTAAACAAAGGATGGGAAAATTTCAAGACTTACCTTTAGAAAGGATTATAATATTAATCTCATAAGAAACATCCTGCAGTGATGAATTTGCTCAACACTCATTTACTGAGCAAATACGAAACATCAGTCAGTATGCTAAGAATTGGAGGTACAATTCTGAACACATCAGATCTAAGCAAACCCCTCAAACATTTAAAAAATAAAGATGTACAAAAGGGTTGTACATGTGCAGTTTAGTCTGAGGCTGCTTGTTTGTTCCCAGCCATCCAGACCCCAAATAGCCACACAAAAACTATATTAATTAAAACACTGTTTGGCCAATAGCTTAAGTGTATTTCTAGATAGTTCTTGCATCTTAAATTAACCCATTTCATACATCCTTCACATTGTCACGTGGTTGCTGCCTACCAGTAAGGTTCCTTCCAGCATCTGTCTCCTCCAGAGGCTACATGGCGTCTTCGTGACTTCGCCTTTTATTCCTTCTCTATCTGCTTGGAATTCCTGCCTTGCCCTATTCTTTGCTGCAATAGGCCCAAGAAGCTTCTTTATCAACCAATGGTATTCACAGCATGCAGAGGGGAATCCCACATCAGTGTAGTTCTGTAGTACCTCCATCATGAAAGCTGAAAGAAAGCAGTCCAGGAGAAATGGAAACTAACTGGGAGGACAGAGAGGGAAGAATAGGCAGGAAGAATATGCTTAATGTATACTATAGACATATATAATTTTGAATAAACAGTTTAAAAAATAAAATATATATAAACTAATTTCTGAAAAGTGACAAATGTTACAAAGAAATGAATAGGTTGGAATGACAGTAGGATAATAACAGGAGAAATTTTAGATGTGATATGAGAAAAATTGATGGTTTTTGTAAATAATTAATACATGAAATAGAAAGGAATTGGGGATTATGCGTTTGTAGGAAGTTGAAGTTATAACGATTGTTTTAAGAACATTAAAATAGGCTTTTGATGCCAATGATTCCACCATGGCACCATTTGGAAAACTACTCCACGCATGAGAGAATGAGACTGGGATTGAAAGTCCGCCATGTCACTTCATCTTCATTATTACCCTCACCATCACAGAGCATGGTTTTCTTGACCTTGGGTTTCAGTTGAGCTTATCCAACAGAGAAAAACAGCATATTAAAAAGATATTTCCCAAATCCCTCAGATTATCATTCTAGGCTCTCCTTTTGCCATTCACATTCCTTCAGTATGGAGATTTCTGCATGAATCTATCCTTCTGGATTCCAAAACCACTTACTTCATCTCTTTTTCCTTGCAGTTTTGTCATACTAGTATCTAACTTATTACCAATGCTGGGTCTCAAAGTTACTGTGCTGCTCATTGTGGTTTTCCTACAACTACTCAAATAGGAGTGGAGACTCCATAAATCAAGGACACTTAAAGATCATTAGATTACTTGGGATATAGTCTATCTATTTTTTATTGGTTCTCTTATTGATGATAATTCCAGATATAAACTTGCTAATTTTTAAGCCCGCAGGATATCCATGTGGGGTAACCTGGAAGTCAAGTAGAAAATATATTGAATTAGATCTGAGCTGGATTTGGTAAATTTTGAGTTTTCTACTATCTTTGTTCTGCACATCCCTCTGTTACCACCAAGAAGGCCGCATCACACAGCATACTCACTGTGGTATTATGTGGAGAAGGTTGATAGATCTTTTCTCAAAAGACCTTAACCATGATAAAGTTCTCTCAAGAACAATCTTAGTTACTTTTCTATCTCTGTGAGGAGACAACATGACCAAAGTATCTTATAAAAGAAAAGGTTTATTGGGGATCACAGTTCCAGAGGGTCATTTCAGGGGACATGGCAGCAGACAGGCAGGCAAGGTGCAGGAGCAATAGCTGAACATTTACATCTTGATCCAGACACAGCAGACAGAGAAAGAGCAATTTAACTGGGAATGCCATGCACTTTTGGCCTAAAAGTCAACACCCCAGGGACATGCTTCCTCTAACAAGGCCACACTTCCTAATTCTTTCTGAACAGTTCCACCAACTGGGACCAAGCTTTGAACCTCGCTTTATGAACCTGTGGGTTCATTCAAACCACCACATTCAAACCATCCCAAGAGCTGTCCGATTATCCCAGTAATAGGATTTTTCCTTCTGCCTGCTTCTGCCCATTTACCCCTGGTCTGCTGTCCTCTGCGTCCTTCTTTTCATGAATTTCCCCAGGATCTCCTGAGACATTAGCAGCAACCAGCGAGGACTCAGAAAGGTCTCTTGGGCAGGAGTTTCAGGTAGAAGAGAATCACTGCAAAGCTACAGCTCATCCGTGTTTCCTTGTTTTGTTTTGTTTTCTAAATCTGTATCCTATTGTCACTCATGTCAAAATTATTACAAATTAACGGTGAACAGAATAAACCTTTTAGAAATTTTTCCAAACTAGTCACAATTGTAAGCCTAGCAAATGTAGGACTAAAATCTAAATGACAGTGTCTGCATCTCTTCTCACATCCCTAGCAGCCTGGCTTGCTGTTTCAAACCTCCACTCTCCTTAGAACTGTCTGAACTGAATAGGGCATGGTACTTGAGTTTCCCAAGTTATTCCCCAAATACTTCTCTGAGGCATCAATGTTTGTTCAAATCACACTGACTGCTCACCAACAATAAGCCAGTAGAATGACTGCCGCCAAAGTCTCCTCTGTAGATAAATCTTTTGTGATAAATAGAGTTAATCAGATGTCCATAATGCTCAGTTTTCTGTAACTTACTATAAAGATTGCCACAGGCCTTAACTACAGAGGCTTGAAGTTTAAGTTAATAAAGATTGGCAGACTTAAATATAACCATACAATTTCATTGTGTTGTAGTTTTTCTGTCTAGTTTATGTAATTATGTTATCTATGAAGTGTAATGAATGATTTTATGTTGAGTGTAATGGATATCTGATATTTTTTGTTATAACAGAGATATAACCAGATAAAATATTTTCTAAATCTTGTATATATAAGAGCAACTATAGAAACTCTCTGAAGTAAAATATCCATTCTTAAACCTCAAGTTTGCTTTGGATGCATGCTCTCAGTGTAAATTAAGCATAGTCTTTGATTCACAAGTAAATATTTTAAAATAAAACTGGCACATGTTGTGGGTAGACATTCTTTAAAGGATTAAGAAAGACACAATATATCCTTTATTATGCTCCATAACATGGTATTAATAGAAACTCTGTGTGCCTTTGGGGCAGTAAGATGCAAATAGACTCAACATTAAAATATTTTAAGGTGTTGCTGGGCAGTGGTGGTGCACACCTTTAATCTCAGCACTTGTTAGGCAGGAGGATCTCTGAGTTCAAGGCCAGCCTATTCTACAGGGTAAGTTCCAGGACAATCAGGACTATACAGAGAAACCTCGTCTTGAAATTTTTTTAAATATATGTTGAATTTTCTACATAGATATATGTTTCTATATATATGTAGAATATACATAGAATATTTTAATCCTAACAAAATTATATAATTTTTCTATAAGTTTTATTTTCAGTACTGAGAATTGAGCCCAAGCTCTTGCATATGCCATCAGGCATTCTACTACTGAGCTACTTACACAGCCCTATTTATAGAATTAAAAAAAGAGGTAGTGACTAAGCACAGAAAAAAAATTCTCAAAGAGTCATAGTATTAGATACAAAGAATTACCAACTGAACAAATATCAATCATATTTCATAATATTCCAATAACCACCAACAGTTTCCTCAGCTGTATTAAAGTTTTGAACTTGCAGAACAAAGAGGAATGCCCATTTTTAGCCTCCAGTTGTGTTCTTTGAGTTTCTTATATTAAATTCTGTATATTAGACACTTGTCAAAGGTTTTGTTCACAAGCTAAGGGTTGCCACTGCTATCATCAAAGTGTTTCCTTTTTAACTTTGTAATTTTATGGAGATGCAATTACCTATTTTTGCTTTGTTTTTCTGTGCTTTGGGGGTTAGATCAACTCTTTTAATCACTATGTACCCAATGAAGTACACAATTTTGGGAGAAATCTGCCTAAAACAGGCGAGGTTATGACATCAGTCTACAGATACACATAGGTCATACTGGGTCCTGTTCTGTGGTTCTGAAACTTCAGTCCTTCTAAAATCACAAGGACAGACTCTTTAACAGATTCCTGAGCTCTACTTCCAAAATTTCTGACTTGGAAATTTGCATTTCCAACAGATCCCACAGTATGCTAACACTCCTCTTTTGGGGGCCACTGCAAGTTCATTTTAATATTCTGACAAACTTTAGACTTTCTAATATCCTCACCCTTTATCAGAGATTATGACTAAATAGATACATCATGGTCCAGAGTATCGGCATACTTTTTATCTCCTGGTCTTTCGATAGCTCTCTAAGGAGTGAAGCAGTGTCTGTGCATTCCATGGGAAGTAAAATTATCAGTCATTTCCTGTGTACACTGAAATATTACTCAGTCCTGAGTAAAAGCCCAGTTCAACTTCATTCTTCAGTTTTGGCTTCCTGTCTATTCATGTTCCGGTACCATGTTGATTTGACATACAATTTGCACACATCTTGTTGCTGAGAAGCAAGGAATAAGGAAGTCATAGTTGGGAAGCTTCCTACACTTACCTAGATGCCAGCTCTACTCCTAATTTCTTCTTTGGAGCCAAGTCCATGCTAGGATCAACCATGAGTAAGTGCTGATGATTGAAAGGGGAGGAATTAGTTGTTGAGAAGGGGTGGGGTCAGGATGTCAAAGTTGGACTTCTTAGCAATCTTTCTTATGCCCCACTCTCTGCAAGGGCCGAAACACCTATGATATTTGTGACTTTTCAGCATCATACCTCCCACGGTTTTTGTATTATGAATTTCAATATAGAATGACCACTCAAGTCTGCAAAAGTTGGATTATTATAGGTACAAGTTTTGAAATTTTAGAAATGGTTCTCTTTCTCTAAACAATGCCTGGCTTTCAATTCTGTTGCTTTCATGTGTATTTGAAAAGGCTAGTGTTGAACTCAAACTCAACAACGGTTGCTTTATTCTGAGGCTGAAGTCAGCCTGTCTCTCCAGTGATGAGTGCTGCTCCTTGAGTCTTTTCAAAGTTAGAGAATATCATGATTTAAGGAAACCTAAATTATGCATATATGGTTTAAACTGTTCCATTATTTTTCTCTTACATGCCCACAGTAGTTCAATTGAAAATGGTTAAAGTAAAAGCTGCTTCAATCAAAAGTTAACAAAAATAAATAAGGACATATGGATAAGGGAAGTTGGATGAACTAGAAGTTGAAGTCAGATAGAAGAGAGGAAGGATTAAAAAAAAGTAGAATTCTAGAGTTTGAGAATTTGCATCCTTTCCTCTCTTTTCATCTTCTGATATGTCTCTATTGCATACAAAAGTGATGTGTGATTCCCCTCTGTATGCTGTGAATACCATTGGTTAATAAAGAA
>LOEQ01004892.1:180414-200937 GCA_001685075.1 Bramus lutescens | reverse complement strand
GGGGGGGGAACTAAAGTGAATGTTAGGAGAAAGGAGGCAGAGTAAAAGAGAAGCCATGTAGCTCCACGGGAGCCAGACAGAACTTTACCTAGTAAGCCACAGCCACATGGCGATACACAGACTACTAGAAATGGATTAAGTTAAGATATAAGTGTTAGCCAATAAGAAGCCAAGTAGTGTTTCAAATAATACATTTTCTGTGTGACTATTTCAGAGCTGAGCAGCCAGGAACCAAAAAGTGACCTGCATCAGCACAAAAGACAAGAAAGTTCTTATGTTATGGACAGCATAACAAATTTTAAAGGATAATTTCGTCCTTGTGTTATTGTGGTTACCTCGTTATCATCTGCAAGTCATTTTTGTATGACAACCACAGCTCAAAAGAGAAGACAACTCTAGGTCAAATAATTGGATTTCACTTCTGACCAGAATAACCAATTTATTAAATCCATGTGGCACAGCTCTCTGTTTAAACCAAACATTAAATGCTTTGATTCCTTTAATAAGTGAATTTTTTTGCCTATTTGATGGATATTGAATCTACCCGCCACACAAAGTTCCCTTGATAGTCATCACAAATCTGGAACTCCTACTTGCAACAAAACTCACTTTTTCCAGATTTACATTTTAATTTCCCCTCATCTGCATTCATTTGCCTTTGTTTTCTCCCTGATTTGCAACAATGATTCCGATAATCATTCTATAAATTGCGTAGTTTGGATTATTGTATGGTAATAAGCAATCATGAGCCCCTAATGATTTTTAATAATAACAAAGTTGGAACTCTGCCACTTTTGTTTTCTATCATCATGGTACAGTTTCACTGTTGGTCAGCGGTGCTGACTTACTGTGGCCTGATCTGGAAGGCTCGGGCTGACAAAATAACTGTCCTCTGGAAACTGAAGCTTATGACAGTGAACATGTTTACCTTTAAAGTTCCCATCTAGAAGAAACATGTGTCTTTCTGTTCAAGTTTCACTGCTCAATACAATTCATGTGTTTGTTTAAATCAGCGAGGATGGGAAGTGAGCTCTAGAGAAGTCAGGGGGATATTGGGGGAATAACATGGCAGTTTAACAAAACAGGTTACATTTATTTAAGTAATTACTCTACCTGGCACTATTCCAAGATCCATATATTTAATATACATCAGAGTTTTGTTTGGCATGTACTAAGCTTTTCTTTATTTTACAGATAAATAACAGTGAGCTTAGAGAGTCTAAAACATGTGATACAGTTGATAAGGGACGGAGCTGGGGCCGAAACTTGATTTTCTTCTCAGTCCAGGCTCTACTGTTTATTACATTGTATGTGCTCCAGAACCTCTCCTGGGATGGGAAAGAGACCACACTTTTAAACATGAGAAACTGATAAATAAACGAATGGCTCCCATTAGCACTTCAAGATTAACCTAGTTTGGATGGCTCTGAGTTTCTTCTAATCCTACTTAAGAAATCAATTGCTCCAGGCCAGAGTTACTTCTCATAAGCGAGTAATGTCCTCTCGCTGGAGACAAATTAACTGCAGCCTGTGTAAACGTATCGGTAAGGACTTCAGGAAAACAGTAAAATGTGGGATCAACTGGGAGGGGTCAAAGAGTTCAGTGACTTTTGAAAAATAAGAATTACGTTCACAGAGTCATGAAAGTACAAAAGAGAATTAAAGGAAGAAGAGAGGCCAAGCTTTTTGTTCGTCTTCCGGCCTTCCTTGCGTTAAGTCAGAAACGTTCTAATTCAGCTTGGCATCCACTCTACTGTGATTGAACAGGTGATATCACAGTTGCTGGATCTCATTTCTTTTGCATAAACAACGCTCTTACTTCCCCAGTGCTATTCACCAGTGTGGTTTTCATTCTTTCTTTTTTTTTTGAGATTTATTTATTTATTTATTGTATATGAGTGTTTCGTCTGTTTATATGCAAGTGCGCCACAAGGACACCTGTGTCCAAGGAAGTCAGAAAGGGGCATTTGCTCCTCTGGTACTGGAGTTGTAGTTAGTTTTGAGCCATCATGTGGATGAAGAATTGAACTCCAGTCCTCTGCAAGACCAGCAACTACTCCTAACCATTGGACCATCTCTTCAGCTCCGAGTAATGACTCTTATGGTGTCACTGAGGGTGCTTAATCAAACACATTTTGAGATACTCTTATCATTCTTGTGCAAGAACTGAGTATGGCAAAGGCCTTGCTTCACAGTGATTAATGTTAAAAAGGATGAGTTAGCCAGGCAGTGGTGGCACAAGCCTTTAATCCCAGCATTTAGGAGGCACAGGGAAGTGGTTGTCTGTGAGTTCAAGGCCAGCAATGATGACTTAATTATATAGATACCTTTACAAATCAACACTAATCATGGCAGCATTAAAGCATTTTAACAGTGTATTCAATTTGACTTTTCATTATTTTTGACCTGAATTGTATGGAAAAGCGATATCCAAATTTAATCATTTTTAACTGGAACATTATGGTTAATTTATACTCTGTATTACAAGGAAAGTATTGTTAACATTATCAATAGCTGATCATTCATAGACAATAACACAGTAGGGGTTTAGAATAATTTTTTAATTGGGCAAAAAAACTAACGTTTGAAGCTCCTTTTTGCATGCTTAATTTTTTTAATCCTTAATAAAGTACATGTTAATTTTCAAAAACTCTACTTATGAAACAAATAAATATTGCTATCCATACATTACTATAACAAAAAACTTAAAATTTTCTGTTTTCAATATATAACCATGTACTAAACATATCTTCAAATGTATTAAAATCTACTACACAGCCTACCATAAAACTAACAGGCCTTCGAACAGGTGGATAACATAATTTTCTTTTTCCTAATGTGTACCAGAAACTAAATTGCATTTTACCTTCAATAGAAACCCAACCATTTGGTTATGGTAAACTGGCTTGACAGGAAGTTTATCTTAAGACTTATGTAATCCTTGCCTCTTGTGTATCTTGATATTTGGGGAATATATTTTCTGGGGAGAACATATGGTGGAGCAATCTTTCAAGTTACCTGTTCTGACCCCAAGTTTGCATCGCGGGAAGAAAATATGCTTCCAATTAAAATTGTCCATTGGGAATCCTATTCTTTATGAATTCGGGGTGAAGAATAGCTGAGGAGTCTGGGCTGTGTCTGATGGCTGGTGCAAAGCACCTCAAATCAATAAAACTCTTATTAATTCTATCCTAAGTATTTGCTATTGGTTCATATGGACATGATTCTAAGAAAAAGAAACTGTAGATCTGGGAGTTTCTAATGCAGGCTATTGTAGGGAAGAATGTTGAATATTTCTAAAATGGCCTCTATACTGACAGAAATAATGCCAACTAAATAAAGAGTTGCATGCCAGAAATTTGTGCATCAAGAATCATAAAGAAATTTAAAGACATAATTTATTTCTCTATGTTGTTTTTCTACAAAATAAGACATCAAACTTTGAATTAAGGTTATGTAGCCCATGACAGAGATGAGGTCCCAACTATTTGAACTCACTTTCAGATCTGATCCAGCAGCCTACACATTACTCCCTCCTGAGTCCTGCAGAGTTCTGAGTCTATGGACTATTCTGCTACATCAGGTAAAAGCTGCTTAGGGAGATTTATCTAGTTTTTATTTTCTCTTCTCAAAGAATAGTATTTAAGACTTTTTTCTGGGTTTTTTTTTTCACCCAGTATAAAATAACACAACACAAAACCTTGTTAATTATTCACTAGTTTTCTACTGTGTGTCTCTATACTCTGTTTTTTTTCTGAATAATATTTTACAACCTCTTTATTTATCATAGTGACTGGCTCTCACTAAAAAAATCAACATTGTGACTAATAATTGAGAAGGGTTGACCTTTATTCTTTTGCTACAAGATTCTCACCTGCCGGGTGATGGTAGCACACACATTTAATCCAACACCCAGGAGGCAAAGGCAGGCGGATCTCTGTGAGTTCGAGGCCAGCCTGGTCTACAAAAGCTAGTTCCAGGGCAGGAATCAAAGCTACAGAGAAACCCTGTCTAGAAAAACAAAAACAAAGCAAAAAGATTCTCACCTAATTGCTGTGATGTGCATAGGGCTCACACACCCTCCAGGGTTCCATATACTGAAATTCAACCCCAATTGTGGAATATTGTGCTGAGAGAAAGTAAAACTGTTATGCAACTCTGGGTTTAGAAGTGTGGCTTTCAGGAGGTGGCCGGGATTAGAAAATACCTTTAAGGACACCACTGTGATTGAATCTGGTGGTTTTTATTTTTATTTTTTTTAAGAGGGGACAACAGAGAAAATACCTATGCGCTCATAGGCCCCATCACTGCATTTGATGATCTAAGTTACAGCCAGAAGACCAGTCCAGATGTGACCACTCACCCTGAAACCTCCAAAACTTAATGCTAAACTATGCTTCTGTGTATTGCTCCTTTCCTTGTTGGCACTGCGGCATTAGTTGCAATAAAACCTGGCTCATGCAGAGATTAAAGCAGATAGTTCTCACTAGCAGCTAGTGGACAGGAAGATGTAGCCNCTGTCTTCTTTATATTAGCTAAGTTCCAAGGAACTGGTAAACTCAGAAATGTTTGTTAAAATAATGGTGTCTTATCAAATGGCAAAGCGAGCTCCTGTTAGTGGGTCTTTAAAACTTAAACGATTTTACTTAAGGAATACACAGGTAAGGGCGTGACTGCATGGTTTCACTCATTGATCACATCATACAAGAGGTCTGAGGCACTAAATGCAGCTTCAAGATCTCCTCAAATGAGTTTCTTGAACCCAGTGTAATTTAGAAGCTCCCTATATACTTGAGTTTACTTATCTGTCCTTCACCCTTTTCTTCTGGCCTTCTGCCACAAACGCCTTCTTTGAATTTTCCAAAATGTGTTGTGAGTCTGTCTTCCAGGCTTCTTTATACATGTGTTCTCTTTTTACAGAATAGTCTTGGCCTCCTCTCTTCCAAGCTTACCGCCTTATTCCTCATTCAGCTCTCATCTGAATCATTTATTATGTCTCCAGGATAGGCATGCATGGTGCTGGTTTTGGACACTTTACTGTGAACTCCTTCACATCACATCATATGTGTAATTTTATTTGAGGAAAATTTCTATAATTGACTGGTTGTCATTTTACAGAGAACTATTAGTTATTTTACTAATTGCTCTGGCTCCAACACATGATGGAAATTGGTCATTTATCACACTTGACACCGTTGTTTTCCAATGATCCAGTTTCGCCCACTACACACAGGAATCTCTAATTTTGTGAGAAGTGACAATTTTCTCAAGACAAAATGTTTGCATTTGTGGACTAAACAGTGTGATGTAATCCAGTTGTGCTCAGTTACATTCGGGGTTCCTTGGAGAGCTACAAAAAGATAGATGCAGCGAGATTGTTACCATCACCTCTATCCTTGAATGTGAATGGACACTTTAAGCTGTAGTAGCTACCTTGGGACCATGAGGAAAACATTAAATAATAAGAGTTAACATGCTTCCAAATTATCAAAGACAATTAAGCCAAGATGACGCTATAGAATGATGCTCACAGGAGCTGGAAGGGACAGAACTGCTTACCTACTAAAGCTGAGTAAAGAACAAAGCACATAGCCATCCAGAACCTGAAGTGGCTTAGGTGATAAAAAATAAGGGGACACTGAATGTCTTTGTGATGGGAGCATCTCTGTAAGATCCTGCTAAGAATGTCTCACTGACTTCTAATGAATAAAATCAACTATTCTGATTTTCAACTAAGCAGCTATCCAAGTAATAGCTATGGTTTCTATTTAAACTTTTTCAGGGCAGGAGGGATGGATTAAGTAATTAAGAGCACTTATTGCTGTTTTGAAAGACCCCAGTTCAGTACAGCTACCTGTAAATCCAGTTCCAAGGATCTAACTGCTCTTCAAACACCGACATGGTGCTCTGTATACACCCAGAAAACAATCATACACGTAATTTTTTTTATTTTTTTCAGTTGGTTTATGGGAGAATCAACAAGTCATCTGCAGATTATTGACTCATATGTAAAATATATCTAACAAGGTACAAAAATCAGATATATCTAGGATGTTAGTTAATTTTCTGCTGGGCTTCACATCTTCAGAGAGCTAAAATAATATGTGAACTGAAATTTGTTGTAAGAACAAGTTTGCAGAAGTAATATGAACTTAGACCATTGAGATGAGGCTCTTATTCTGCTTATTCTGCCTTATACATTTCAATATTTATTGAGGATTTTATCAAATAAAGCTTATCATAACATTTCCAAATAAGTAAAATGAAAATTATGTTGATTTATTTCTTCATCAATAAATGTTATAGTAAAAGCATTATAATGAAGAAATCTTCAAAAGAATCAATGTGGATAGATTGATATATATGGTATATTCTTTGTATTTAAAAACCTTAGTAAAATGTCTCAAAAGTTGACACAGCACATTATCACATTGGAAAGGAACAAAATATAAATACTGTCACCAGAAAATGTTAGATAAGACTCAGTTTCTTGAGTGAGAAAGACAGCAAGACCAAGAAAAGAGCGTAGTAAGGAAAGTTGGAACCAAAGACAACAAGACTCTAAACGCTAAAGGGCTATCCCCAGTAATCCACTCCCTAAAGGTTTCAAAGCCTCCCCAAAGAGCATCACCTGCTGGAAGCCAAGTATTTAAATACATGAGCCCGGGGAGGCCATTTCATATTGAAACTCGCACCACCAGTGGAGAAAAGAATGACATCATTATATGAATTATGTGTTACATAACAATGTTTTCTAAGTTGAAGCAGTCCTTCCAGGAAGGAGAAGGGATGTTTATAAGACTCAGGAAGAAAGCAAACTTTATATGCACATGAAAACTAACACTTCAAGACTGATGGGGCACCCTCCCCAAAGTTATAGTCACACTAAGCGAGGGATTAGGAGGGAGGTTCTTACCAGCCCAGATACACAAAGCAGAGTCCTGAACGTGTCAGCTGCCTACAAGCTATGCAGGGAGTCCCAGGGCTGCAGTTTTCCTAAACTGTTACTTGTGTTGGGGTGGGCTTTATAGAAATGCAGCTGGATTCACACCACCATTCCTACTCCTGTAAGGACTCCAACATCTACCTACTCCATTGCTCATCTGCCAAGAGTATAAGACAATTTACCAATCTTTTGACATTTACTGACTTTGGGGGAATATGGAATATAAAGACTGTCCTGATTAGTTGTGGGGTTTTTGTTGTTGTTGTTTCTTTCTTTATTTTGTCAGTGTGACTCAAGCCAGAGTGATGTAAAAAAAAAAAGGGGGGGTGAATATTCATTGAGAGGATGACACCATATACTCAAACCTATGGGGCATTTTCTTGAGTGATGTTTGATGTGGAAGGGCCCAGTCCTCTGTTCCATCCCTGGGCAGGTGGTTTTGGATTCTCCAAGAAAAAAATAATGAGCAAGTCAGCACACAGTATTCCTCCATGATTTCAGTTCCTGCCTTGAGTTTCCTGCCTTGGCTTCCCTTGATAATGGACTTTAATCTGTAAGCCAAAATAAGCCCATAGTGTGATCATCATCTTTATCACAGCAATAGCGAACAGACTAAGATAAATATTGAGCCTTGTGTTTGATGCATGTTTAATCGATAAAATTCTTATAAAATCCCAAGGCAAGTTACATTACACACATTCAGGAGAGGCTACCTCAGGATGCAGAACTCAGTAGATGCAGCATCATACAAGCATCCCAATTGAAAAGTACACAATCTGGTGTTTGGGATAAGTTGTCTTTTGGATAAAACAGAGAGGAGGATGATCTTTTACGAGCACATCTCTTGGGGTTAACTCATAGTAGAATAAGACTGGGCCATGAGAAGGGATAATAAAATTGGTGATACTTAACATATACTGATCACTGAGTAAGTGCCAGGCACTTTGCCAAACACATAGTAATTTTTTTTCATGAAATATTTCCCTTAGCTATACAAAGACTTTTTTGTGGGGCATTGTGTGTGTGTGTGTGTGTGTGTGTGTTGCAGGTGAAGGCAGTGACGTTTAAAGGCATTAGATGAATTTTACAAGGTTGCATAGCATTGAGTAAAAACCAAGACTAAGAGTGAGCTGCTTGTCTCCAGAGACTAAAATCAGGTGATTCCATGGAAGCCCCAGGAACAACAGAAACACAATGATCATTAAGTCCCTTCTCTAACTGCAGTGATATCGTTTGCTGCCCATCCTCCCTTCTGCCAGATGACACCTTGTTTCTCATCTTCTTTCTGTCTATTCCCCCAGTGACTTTGTTTTTATTTTTATATTTATTTTTTAAACAACAGACTCCCTGGTCCTTTAGATCTTACAATCTTTCTGCCCCCTCTTCTGTGGTGTTCCCTGAGCCTTAAGTGCAGGAGCTCTGTTGTAGAGTTACTCACTGACACTGGAAACCCCGTAATCCATTATTCTCTGCATTTTGACCAGCTACGGTTTTCTGTAATGGTCGCTGTTGGCTGCAAAGAGACACTTCTTTGATGAGAGAAGAGAGCTACACTCCACTATGAGCATAAGGATAAACATTTAGAGTGCAGTTAGGAATTGTTCTGGTTTAGCAAAGTGGCAGTAGAAAGTTCTCCTCTAAGATCTATGGCCACACTAGCCCTGGGAAGTTGGCTAGGTTTCCTGTACCAAACATGATTATCTCCTGTCAAATGGGCCTTAAGTCCAATTAGATCCCTGTTAGTTACTAAAATCATTTGAGACACACTACCACACCTTTAGAGGTATCTTGCCATGCTCATTATCGTTTGAGCCACGATGTCACAGTTCAGTAGGAACTTGGTTGTCCCTCCGTTGTCATATTCTATAGCATCTTCTGGTACTGTAAAATCTCAGGGAAGAGCTTTTCAGGTCAGATCCAGCTTGAATCCTCCATGCCCTGTGTCTGAAATTCATGTCTTCAGCAATAGGGAAAGACATTAGTACAATGGCTGTGAAAGGCGGCTTTCAAGATAACTTAGTGGAAAAAAAAGGGGCAATCAATACAAAGGGTATTGAGAAAGGCCCAGCCAATTGGAACCCATCTGTTCCAATGTGGAAGAGATCTGCATTTGTATCTTGCTTAGTTAGTTGAACCTGCAAGTTCACAGTCAAGACATAACCTCTGCTGTACCCACCCTGGAGGTTCATGTTGAACACATGCATTTTGCAACCCTATCTCCCATTCACTCAACAATCCTCTGTCAGAATTTCTATCCACTTTTTAAAATATACCTGATTTTAACTATTATTTTACTTTAAACAAACTTTAGGTTAACTTTAACTTGTTTTGCTTTACTTGCTTGGGTTAATTTTGAAAATATATGCCAAATGCTATAAGATGGGAGATAACAGAGGACTATATGATGGGAAATAAAACTTGTTCTCCCCCCCCAAAAAAAAGAGCTTTTCAGGTCAGATCCAGCTTGAATCCTCCATGCCCTGTGTCTGAAATTCATGTCTTCAGCAATAGGGAATTTTCTTCAACCCAGGAAAGGCAACCAAGGGCAACAAAAATAGACTTTATTGTTTCGGGTGTCTCTTAGATTACTCTGATCAAGAGACAACTAAACCGTATTCCATTCCACATTATCATATTTCATCTGTCGCTTGAAAGATATTTGGGCTGTTTCCATTTTCTAGCTATTGCGAGGGCAGTGATGAACACGGCTGAGCAAATATCTGTGGAGTAAAATGTTGTATTCTTGGACATATGTCAAGGAATGGTACATAGATCATATGGTAGATTTGTTTTTAGCTTTCTGAGAATTCTACATACCGATTACTAGAGTGGCTGGAATCCTGCTATCAGTGAATGAGGGTTTGCCTTTCCCCACATACTTGCCAGCATTCCATATCATTTGTTTGGTTGATTTTTTATCATTCTAACTGGGATAAGAGGAAATATCAAACATGTTTTTTTTTTTGCATTTCTCTAATTGCTAGGGATGATGAACCATGTTCTGGGGTATTTCTTAGTCACATTCATTTCTTCTCTTCAGAACCATAGCCTATTTTTTGAATGAGTCGGGTTTTGTTGTTGTTGTTTTTCTTGACTTTTGTTTGTTTGTTTGTCATGCATTCAGCATCTTAACAATCCTCTGCCAAAGCACAGCTGGCAAAGATTCCCTCCAATTTTATGGGCTATCTCTTCACTCAATTGTCTCTGTCTTTAGTGGTAAAAGTTTTTTTTTTTTTTTAGCTTCATGAGGTACCACTTGTCTAACCTAAATTCCTGAGCAAACAGAGTCCTAGTCAGAAAGTTCTTGCCTACACCTGCATCTTGTACGTACTGGCTAAGTTTTCTTCTAGTTGTTCCTGCATATTCAAGTTTTACATTGGGTCTTTAATCCATTTGGAGATAATTCTTTTTTGCAAAGGGATCTAATATTATGCAAATATGAATCTAATATTATGCTTCTACTTAAGAACATACATTCTGATTGGAAAAATCAACTCAGCAAGAAAGCAAATAAGTTAAAAATCTAAAATAAAAGTTTGGTAAATAGTTGAAATATTCTGGGTGGGCAGGCCTTCTGTGGGGCCTGCCTTCTTCAGGTGAGGAGCTCCAAAGTGCTTAATCCCAGGCTCAAGAATGAGATTCAGGCATTCTGCAGTCAGTGCCCTGCTACTTGAACTAAGCCAAGTGAGAATTAAACCATGGGTTACCTGTTACCTTCTGTACATCTGCTCAGATCTGTTTAGGACTGTTGCTCTGACTGCCCACACCAAGCTTGGCATTCAACAGGATTCAATAACTTGTAACTGGATGAACGGGATGATTGGTATGTAGCATGCCCACCATGTTTGTGAACAGAAGTTTAAATATCGCGAGAGTTCTCTGGCCAGTCCCAGTTTGGTCAGTGAGTCTCAAGGGTTACTTTAGATTACACTGCAAAGTTGATGCCGAGCTCTTCATTGCAAGGAGCCAGTCATGAGCAGCGAAAGCAGAAAGGATACGAGGTTGAATTTGAGGTGCAGATTTGAATTGCAACCACTTCATTTTCCAGGTTCTTCTCTGTTGTTGTTGTTGGTTTGGTTTGGTTTGGTTTGGTTTGGTTTGGCTTGGCTTGGCTTGGCTTGGCTTGGTTTGGTTTGGTTTGGTTTGGCTTGGCTTGGCTTGGCTTGGCTTGGTTTGGNGAAGCAGGGATTCTCTGTGTAGCTTTGGTGCCTGTCCTAGTAGACCGGGCTTGCCACGAACTCACGGAGATTCTCCTGTCTCTGCCTCCCAAGTGCTGGGATTAAAGGCGTGTGCCACCACCGCCAAGCTCCAGGTTCTCGTGTCTCTTTACAATGAACAGTGGGTTTAGAGACACATCCATATCTACAAGAAAGGAATGAGTTCATTACAGGAGAAAGACAGAGGAGCTTGGAAGTGTACCAGACATCACTGTGTCCTGGTTCTAAGAAAACAGAAGGAAGAGACAGGGTGGTGAGGCTCTATAACCTCTTATGGGTAACTTGTCTGGTATCTGCCTATCCAAGCCCATACAATATTGCCTTTTTTCTCCCTGACCATGATCTCTTCATTGAATGAAGCAGACACAGACTAAAAGCTTCTGGTCTTTCTTATTGCGGCCTTTCCTGTCTCCTCCTCCACTTGTTCCACTTGTTCCTTTTTTTCTATCATTAGATAGAGCTCAGCCACCTTGTTTGAGGAGAGCAGGTCAAAGACAGGTTAGAATATGGTGCTTGATGAGAAAAATGCTACAAAGTATTTCAACACAAAACTTCAGATGTGTATTAGACACCAAGGTGATCTGAAACAAGCAGAACAGCCGGGTATTTACCAACTTAACTGCACAGGTCTCGTTAAAATGCAAGTTGTGGCACAATAGGTTTGCCTTTCTTAAAAGAGAACCTGGTGACCATGATCCTGCTGGGCCCTGAACCCATGGTAAGCAGGACAGATGAAGGAAATTGCGTGTTTTGAGTCAGAAGTTAAAGATACAGGACCAGAAGAGGAAGCCCCAAAGCAGTGGAAGGAATACTGAGCCAGGAAGGATGTAGGATATGGAGTGAGTGCTATGTAGTAAAAACAGAAAATACTTAAAGCAAGTGGGAATGTGTCTCTGGCTGTGTGGTAAAAATGGAGTGAGAACAGTTATGTGAGTTTCGATTTAGTGTGAATTAGGTGTAGGAGACCATCAGGAGAACAAGTTAACCTCTGATACGGGGCGGATGCTGTCACTCATTCACCACACAGCAACCTTAGAGAGCTACCATTCTTCATGATCCTTCACTGTACAGCCTCCACCCACATCTGGTGGGCTTTTGCTACTGCCTCTAGGAGCCCCTGACAATAGACTGGTCCAATGAATTCAAGGCCAGACCAGAATATTTTTAAATCAAACTTGTGGACCAATAATATCAGCTTCCTTTCTTTGTTCAAACTGATCAACCCTAAATTAGGACAGAAAGACCACCACAAAGACCCATAAAAGCCCCATCCCTCGAGGAAAGACCTGCCTTTGGCTTCCCAAGTCTTCCTGGGCTTTGCAGAGTTGTTTTTCTGTGTGCTTGGTCTATGTGTGTTTCCTCGCCCCCAGTAAAAGCCCTTTTCTCTGGCTAATTCTGTCTGCTGTGTTTGAGAATTTCCCTCACTGTTCCCTGATGACATTTTCCCCTACCTTTTAATTTTTTAACTGGCAAAACAAATGAATCTGATCAAGACCTCCTAGAAGACAAGACCTTCTAGATGCTTTCATATTAAAGTCTACACCATTGAAATAAAAACATATTTCATTTCCTGCCTGTCCCAGAGCAGTTGGAGACAGGCTTTATCCTTGGGCTTAACAGGCTCGCCTCTCTTCCACGTAGCATAGCATATATTTCCATCAGAATTTATATTCTGACCACTCCCAGACACATATTTAGTCTGTCCTCCTGGTCTGGTCCTAGGGGAAAAAAATGTCTTTGGAAAGGGTCTGTCATGATACTCAGCTCAATAAAACATGAGAGGAAGCTGGGAAAGGTGTAAGTGCTTTGAAGATAACAAATCACAGGAAAAGCAATAGGCTCAGCACACACTGAGAGCTGTGTGGAATGCAAGGCTGGAGGCGCTGCAATGAGCTTGCACTCTTAGGAGCTAGTATCTGCAGGGGACTACACCACGGTGCCGAAAAGCCACTTGTAGCACGAGAATGAGTCACTGAGTTAAACACCAGTTGAAAACCAAATTCTGAATATCTGCCAGATAAGTGAGTTTTAAAAATTATTGTTTCAGGTTTTTCTGCTTGCCTACAGTTTTTTTCTTTTGCTCTTCTCTCATACACTACATCCTAACTTTGCCTGCAGTTTAAAATATACTAACTGATGTGACCCATTTATAATATTTTATACTGTTTATAATATTTATCTTTTATCATTTTAAACCACTTATAATATTTAATACTGTTATAACTATAAGAGTGTAATGTTTTTGTCTATAGGACATTCATTTACAAAACTTAGATTGTTTTATCTTTCTCTCTTTTTTTCTCTTCTCTCATTCTGTCCCCTCTCCTGACTGTTTTCTGTGACCAGTCTTCACACGTCATTCTTCCCCATCTCTCTCTCTCTTCACTTTTGAGCCTACATCATTCAGGCACAAAATCCATGTCTTCCAGTCCATGAGAGCAAAATTATCATGGATATTTACTGGACTCTTCCTTGTCTATTGTTTTAATTCACATTTGTTTCTGGTTCTGAGTCTTTAGTTTTACTTATTTACAAATATGAAAGGGACAATATATATGAACTGTTTACTCAAGGCTGAATCCTTTGATTCATATTGAGAATTATGAATTTAGATTATAAAGTATTCAAAATTATCAAATGTAGAAATTAAGAGCCATATATGTACACCTAAGGAAGTCTTTTTTAAATTTTATATTAAATAGAATGCTAAAAATGTAACATTGGATTTACTAGAAAATTAGCATCTATAGAATTCAAGTCTAAACATACTTCAAGTTCCAAGATGCATAATAGATTTTCCTTAACTTAAGAATAGATGTGTAGAAAGATTATTGCCATTCACATTCCACTAAAAGTTCTATTTGCTTTGTCATTCTTAAGCCTTTCTAGGTAGACTCAAAGCAAAAATTGGTATCAAAATACGTGTGCGTGAGCTTTTTGTTTGTTTTTTCCATGGGTCCTGAAATAATTACAAATTCTCTTCGTTAGCTGAAATGCATTGGGAGAATTCTTACTAAGAACTTCAGGCAGGATAGGGAGAGAAAGGGATGACAAAAATAAACTAGTTTGTGTCAGTGCAACCAGACAAAATCAAGGTAGTTAGGGAAGTCAGCTGGTACACTGAGGTAGGCACGTGTAACTGTGTAGCACTGTATATGAGGTTTAGATTTACTGCATCCTTGGAAGAGCAACAACATTGGTCACTGCTTTTACAAGTAGTTTGCATAAGTAGATGTTTTCCCAAATATCTCAAAATTGAGCACTCCATGACTATGAGAGAGAAAAATCAACTTCTCAAGAAAATGGAGGGATAAGCACATTTGATGCAGCCATCTTAGTTAGGGTTTCGATTGCTGTGAAGAGACACTATGACCATGGCAACTCTTATGAAAGGAAACATTTAATGGAGTGGCTTACAGTTTCAGACATTTAGTCCATCATGGTGAGACATGGTGGTGCAGGCAGACATGGTGCTGGAGAAGGAGCTAAGAGTCCTACATTTTGACCCACAAGCAACAGGAAGTGCTCAGAGACACTGGGCATGGCTTAAGCATATGTAAGACCCCAAAGCCTGCTTCCACCATGACACATTTCCTCCAATAAGGCCATTCCTACTCCAACAAAGCCATGCCTCCTAAGAGTATCACCCCCAGTAAGCTCATGGTAGCAATTACAAATCTAACTACGCCACCCTGTGTGCAAGAGAGGCCTGCAGGAAGATGGTACTGAAGCATATTTATAACTGGCTGCATCTTTGCTGCCTCTGCTTCATCCTTATTCCAACCTGGACCCCCAAGCATAGAACTGCTTTCAGTACTCTGGAAGAAAAGCACGCTGTCACAGAGCCTACTGAAGAACCATGTTACAAGCTGACAAGTTGGAGCCGTCCATGGAAATTTATGTTTCTTTGTCAACCCATGTTTCTACTCTAAAGGTACTATGTACCTTTAATGGTATTTTGATTCTAATCAATATCCTTCTTATTTTCTGGAATATTTTCATTTCAATACCTTTACTGCTTTCTAGGATGTCTATGATACTTTTTGTTAATGGATGTTTTACCTGCATTTATGCCATGTACAACTTGCCTGACTAGTACATGCAGAAGCCAAGCCATCAGGTACCCTGAACTGCAGTTATAAATGATATTTAATCACCATGTGAGTGCTGGGAATTGAATCCAGGCCCTCTGGAAGGACAGTCAGTGCTTTTAACCACTGGGCCATCTCTGGGCCTTGATCTTTGATGTATTAATTTTGTTATCCCTGGAAATGTTTATTTTGGCTCAATAGATAGCATTTCTACCACTTCAACTTTAAAATAAGCATCCTAAAGTCAAACCAAAATAAATAGATCTAGGGTACAGCAAATCAATGGAAACAGAATTTTTATCAGTTAAAAATCATATTGACATTCTTTAAATCACAACAGAATGTCCTTTGCAATTCAGAAGTAAACTAGATATTATGGAAATAGACTGGCCTCTGTATCAGCCTCCTGTCATCGCTGTCACGTAGACACCAGGACAAAAACTAGACCTTATAGTTTCTCTAGGTTTAAATAACACTGAATTTCTTTATACAATTGATATAACTGTAAAACACAGCAAAATGGATGCATGGAGCAAACATGGGAGGTATGATGTATTTTCAGGATATGGCATCTTGCCCTTGACCACAGCATCTTGGAGCACAGTAAAGTCATTGAAATAGTTAACAGATGTTAGCCATACTTGAAGTATAAAAGTTCTATTGCTAAAAATTATGCAGGGTCAGATGAAAATTTGGCTCTCGGTCCATAACTTAACAAACTTGGCAAATGGAAAGTCGGGATCCATAGGCAGAAGACAGCGTCAGGGCCACACACTGTGTTGTGTCGACACTCGTAAACTAACAATATGTACCCTGTGGTAAGCTGGCTTGATGAAGGATTAACACAGAACTGGACACTTAGAGAAATCTGAAGTCAGTTTTCACATCGATTAAGGTAAAAATTAAATGAATTCTGTAAGCATAAATGAGCAGGCTTTGTCCACATCCAGAAGGCTGCCCACCAGTGTTAACTCTCAGCTTGCAATTCAACCGATGGCTGGTACTGCCTTCCATATACGTCATGTTCTAGCCAGTGATAATCTTTTCATAGCATTTCTTCTTTCCCAGCTCTTTTTTTTTAAATTAACCTCCACTTCAGAATGAGTTGGCATTAGTGATTCTGCAATGAATTGGGTCTGAAATGAATCTTTTAACTCTCAAATCCTAAATTCATTCAAGTCGAGCTTTGAAGGTGGCTTGTGCGACTTTGGAGTTTGTGGTTTTATTCACTGCCTTGCAGATAAAGTCGCCAGCTTCCATCAGCTTGTAGAGATTCACACCCTGGCAAGGGAAAGAGAAGACACTGAATGGGATGGAAGATTAGAGTGAAAGAGAAAAGAGATGAAGCAAATCCTTTTTCTCACTAGTAATTGCTTAACTGATTAAAACTATGAAACATTGTTCTGGTCATTATCGATTCAGGGTCAGCATTTATTTCCATAAACTATGTAGGCAGTGCTTTATTTCTCCACTTTATTAAGACATAATATGGAGTAGACTCCTCTGAATAACTGTCTAGTTCACAAACACCTCTGATGTTTAAGAAGGATACTTGTAGAATTTGAAAACAGCCCATAAAGTATTAGTAAAGAGAAGCTAAAATAATAATGGATTGGAGAAGTTTATAGTGAGAAACTGAACTGGGAAAAATAATGTTTTTATTACATGTAAAGAAACAAACTGGATGCATTTTTATGTATTCCAGGAAAGATGAATGCTTTCTTCCCCCTTTTCTTTTTTCTTTCTTTTTTTTTATTTACCATGTGCAGAATCAGAATTGTGACGTGGTATGAGATAGGGAACTGTAAGTCAGAGAAAATAAGCAGTATTTAGAATACAATTTTATATATAATGGCACCTTCTGTGCCTAATACTTTATCTGTGTTAAGGATAAATAAAAGCAACTGAGGCTTAGGAAAATCCATGAATAACAGATCAGAGTTGGTGTGAAGGCCGACCTCAAGGCGCAGTCCCCATCTATGGGCCTTGGAGTAACAACAGTGTTCTGCCCAGTACTTTTGTTGTGACTGGGGGACACATATATGGGCATGTCCACCATATATTTGCCTTCATGTGGCATCTCAAACACCTTTACATCTTCTTCAACTAGAAACAGTGAGACAACAATGAAAATTAATCTTTGCTAGAAAACTACTAGTAGCTATTTTTAATATGTATGGAAACTGAGTTTCTCCTAAAATTGACAAGAATAAAAATTCACAATGCTTCATAACATAGTAATTTTAATTTTTCTTTCTAGAGAGGTTTCAAAACACTCTTTTCATTACTCTTTTAAATAATGACCAATAAAATGTTTTGTAAAATGATTCTTTAAAACGGCTTTTATCTTCTTTTACATTATGAGTGTGTTTTCAGGGTAGCAGCATTCTTTCTGATTCGAGGAATTTGTTTTTGTCATGAAGCATCTGAGTCTACTTTTTAACTTAAATTCCTAATCCAATGGTAGCTAAATAGTTTCATATGTCTTACATTTCTGAATTAGATCCAGCAAGGGTTTGATGGAATATTTCAGTCATTAATATTACTCTAAACTTTGTAAGAATTCCATTTCTAACAATTATGAATAGAATGTGCTAATATTATCTCAAGAAAAAAATTTTATTTTGGTATTTCTCTATAATTTTATTGAATTAACTGATGTGATTATAAAAATACTGTATTTAATCTTAAGTTGTTTATCAGATGTCTAGAAAGTAATATGATATGTCGTGTGATTTCACATAGATTATACCTTATTTTATATTCATGAAGCTTATGTGTACATGGGCAATCACAGACTCATAATTATAAATTTCTGTACTATACTTAAGTCTACGAAGAGAGTATGCCCATATTATTAAAAAGACCAAGTAAGTCAGGAGGAAAGAGTAGAAAGAATGTGCCAGGTAAACGGCTGTGGAGGTACCATTCATGTTTTATGTCGTGGTGGGAATAAGAAGCCACAAGAGTCACTGCAGGCAAAGAAGACCAACACCAAAGACCTAAAAACAAGCACAGTATATATGGAGAATGAAGAGAGCCACAGTGCATACGGGTAGCAATGGGCAAACCTGTCACAGATGGTGTTTGTAATGGAAAGGGTACCAACAGGCCAGAGCGTGTTATGCAGCAAGTCTTCTTTTGAAGAAAATACAAGCTCACTGGTAGTTGCTTAAGCAGAATCACGTATGTGCATCCTTGCAGTGCAGACAAAGTTTTAAGGTAGTGATTAACTCAAATCCAACTCTGGAACCACAATTAGTGCAGGAGATGAACACTTGGCAAAGAGCTAAGATTCTATAATTACTTGCTCTTGTAAGTAACTGCGGCTGTAGTTCATAGTAACTGTAGTATTCCTTAGTATTTAAATCCTCCTCAACTCAACCAGGGTGACATTTGGTTTTCTGGAATTTGGCGCCGAAACCTAAACTTACAGGATATGTTTAACGCTGTTGTTAATTAGATTTAGTTCATTTCATTTAAGTTCTAAGAAAGGATCCATTTCATTTTCAGTCTCTGCCTTCTAAAACAATGATTAGGCCGCTGTGTAAATAAGCCAATACTTTTCTACAGAGAATATAAGCAATAGATTTTGTTTATAGACAACAGCTGTTAGGGTTTGGTGCCAGGTAAAATCTCAATGAATATTTATTGAGCATCTGTACGTTACAGACACTGAGTAAGAATAAGCTACAATGACTGCATTTTGACTGTCCAGAAAACTAGAAGAATAAACATGATCATGATACAACTCTAGGTGGCATGAAGAAATAAAAATACAGAATTCCAAGGAAGTACCAAGATCCTTACATTTTTACCTGATGATAGTCGGAGTGATGCTAGGAATGGACCATTGATGGTACCTCACTTTCTAGATGAAGTAAGGCATGATGTCGATGACCAGTCAGAACCACATGTAAGCATGAATGTGAGAAGCAGTGACGAACAGAATGTAATGGCAGGTGAGTTGGAAGCCATGGGATATTTGGAGTAATTACAGTAAGATTGGAGAGAAAGGAGGAGAGGAAGGAATTTATGTTGTACCTAACTGATGTTTTTATTGTTTGGATGTACAGTAATCTCAGAATAGTTTTCTTGCATTTCCCAAAAAGCAGAATTTCTCCTATGCTGATAGATTTTGTTACTAAGCATAAAGAAATCTCAGTGTTGGTTTCAGCCGGTGTTAGCATACAAGACCTACCATTGCACATACTTAGAAAGAGACTGTTCTTGCCACCTAGTGTCTTACATCTCAAGCTTAATTAAAATTTGGTTTTCCACTGACCATTTGCAAAATGTTAGAAGTCTGAGACCAACACAATAATCACAGCCTGCCTAAGAATCTCATCTTCTCTGAGGATCCATACAAAAAAACAAAACTACAAAGCTTTGTAATTACAAGGACACAAGCTCTCACACAGGAAGTATGCAAAGTCAAAGTGGATAATATTTGGAAAGTTATTTCAGAGTTCATAAAACTTTATAGCATGGAATGAGAACATGATCGGTGACTGAACTATAGCAACAAGCACTAAGTCCCCGAAATCCTTTCATTGTTTTTTCCTTCTGTGCCTTACAGCAAATAGCAAATGTGTGGTAAAACTTTGACCTCTGCTGCTTTAAGTTTGAGAAAGTATGCCTATTTGAACCTGAAAAGAAAGCACGGATATTTAAAAATATGTTAAAAGAACTTACTGTATTGAGTCCTATGCCATTAAGCATATATATCAAGTCCTCAGTGGCTACATTCCCAGAAGCACCGTCTGCATAAGGACAGCCACCTAGCCCAGATACAGCAGAGTCCACCACATTAACTCCCATCTGAAAAACAAACCATAACAAACCATAACACCTAAGGCATGCATATGTGGAATATGAATTACTCATTTCTATTCAACCTGTCGTGAAGAAATAGCAAGCAAATTTTATTTTTTAACATACAAAATAATGTATTTGTTATTAAAATGTAACTATTAATTGTGTACTTATTAGTCATCTTAAATTTATATACATATAAAAATTTACAAACATCCTGAACTTTAAAGAACATAATTACACACATATTTGAAAATTTTATGGCAAGGAAAATATATTCATAGTTTTTTTTAATGTATATTTACTGAAAATACTTCTTCTTGGTTTGATGTATGTACATATATGCATGTATGCAATGTAAATATATGTGTTTATCAGAAGGAGGGAGATCATGAGTAAGGAAGTCAGGACCGTGAGGGGTGCGCCCACCCACTGAGACGGTGGGGCTGATCTA
>LOEQ01004892.1:169918-180291 GCA_001685075.1 Bramus lutescens | reverse complement strand
CAGGGCAGGGAACCCTGACTGCTCTTTGGACTGGGGAGGGAGGAGGAGGGGGAGTGGATAAGGGGGAGGGAAATAGGAAGAGGTGGAAATTTTTAATAAAAAATAAAATAAATTAAAAGCAAATTTTAAACTTTCTATCTTAACATATTCACTATTCACTTGATGCTAGAATAGTCCCTGGGCAGCCAGTCCCTTTTCTAAGTTTTTTTGACCAACAAACACTCTGCTAAAGATCTTTGCATCTGTGCCAGTCTTGTACCAAGATATATAAGGTAGGGTTTTGACTTTGTGTTCCCTATAACAGCACAGCTAGTGGGGATATAGCTTGAAGTAAGGTTAATTCATTTATGGTTTTGCATATTCTCTGATTTCTCTGAACCATTGCATGAATAGCACAAAATATTTCCAACACTACAGCTCGAAAACAAAGTCTCAAAAGACTGGAACTTGTGTGTGGTAGTTAGGGCTGAGGCTAACATCTGCAATGGGCTTGGTGGGCCCTATTTACCTATCCAATTTACCCAATGTTACTTTGCACACAAAACACTATTCCTCTGAAAGTAAGAAGTGTTTAAGAGGCAAGGTGTTCATCTCCAACTACAGCAGTTCACACTCATTGCTATCTATCAATTTTAAGGCTTTAGGTGCATAACTCACAGCTCTCACCAAAACCCACCCAGAGATTCTCTCATAGCATCCCCACATCACAGGGAGGAACCACAGGGAGAGCGGGTTCAGGGAATCTGTGAAAGTTCATGGTCTGGTGCAATTCTCTGTCGCCAGAGGACCACTCTGCCTCTATCCACAGCCTCTGGAAGCCGCACATTTGTGAAGACTGAATGTTTGGACTTGGGGATACAGACGACAAAGAGATTACTTATTTGCTGAGACTGTGGAAGATAAAAGCACAATGATGTCAAGCGAAGACCTGGGTATCGGCTGTTTATAATATAAAAAGGAAGCTGGATGTGCCATCCTCTGGGAAAGCTGACAACTCGATAATGGGAGCGGGGGCTGGAGAAATACTCAATCAGTTCTTCACTAGTTAGCTAATCTATTTAGGGGAATTTAATCCAGCATCCAAAGAGAGAGAAGTTTCAATGGTACCCACTAGAATTATCTATGGTCCCTTAAAAGTGCTAGTGGCAAGTCCTTCCCCACAAATTAGTTAAACCACTTCTCTAATATGAATGGGTTTTGCTGTGTCTTTGAGCTGTTCCTGGTGACTTTCTGAAGCCAGGGTCCTTATTCACCCCGCTCCTTTCGATCTTGGGCATGTGCCTGTTTTAATCGTAGGAATGTTCTGCACTCTGCAGTACCAGGATGCTAACCATGGGGTGAGGACTAAACGCTGATGCAGGAAAACCATAGGATTGTTGGAGGATTTGAGGTTGAAGAGACTCAAGGTTGTGAGGAGTCAAGGGCAGATAAGACACTATTTACCAGCACAGACTGTTAGGCAGGCAGCAGTCTGTGTGTACTTAGGTACATGCCAGCACATACGGGCCACATACAGGCAGACACAAGAACACACAAACACCAATGCACTGGCTTCTTGGAGTTAGGCGCATAGGCCTACAGACAAGACACACATATGCAAGCTCCTGAAAGTATAAGTGAAGTTCTCTGACATCAAGGTTTTATTGGTACAAAACATACACAAAAGGTGGCATTCTGCCAGGAATAGCTATATAACAGACTGCATCCTACTAACTTTGGGGGTCAACCTGGTATAAGCCACATTGCGATGATTCATAAGCCCCCAGATGACTACTATTATGCATCTTATCTAATACCATATAGCCACAGCAAGGCCATGCTGTTCAAACACAAACTGAACTTTATAACCCTTCTGTCACAAATACTGTGGTTCTTCAACATTTCAAGGTAAGTGGTTTTAGAAAGAAGAACTCAGTAGATGCAGCGCACAATGCCTGTTTGTGCTCTATGCGAGCTTTGGGCAAGGGGCTGGAGGCTGAAACATACAAAAACACACAGAGACAGAGAGACAGAGGCATGGACCTCTAGTCACTGGTAAGAAGCCCTTTATTCAATAGCACCATGGAGGCTTATATACCCAACAGTCAAGTGGGCCAACAGGTGAAAACCTTATCCTGATCCTCAAGGCCAAGGCAACACGTGCTTGTGAAGCAGAGCTGGTAAACAACTTTGACACAGCTTTCAGTAACTCAAATCAGAAGGAAAGTAAAAATCTCTAGCAGGGAAGAGCAGCTGGAGGCCAGGACTCCAAGAAGTAGAGGGTAAGATAGGAAAAAAGGCAAAGCTGCTAGAATGATGGGTGTGAGGTGGCATCAGCCTACCTCCTGCATGATTCACTCTTGACATGTTAAAGCCTTGAACCACACTCATTTCAGACCCTATAGTGTCCTAGAAGAAAACACATTAGTCTATCAGAAACAAAAGCAGTTTTTAATCTTAATTGCTCTGTAGAAGACAATGAAAAGACAAAATACATTCCTTTTTCATTTCCTTTTTAAAAAATATGTATTGGCTTGCTCTATATTGCCTTTATTATGTTTGGGTATGTTCCTTGTCTACATGGGAAGCAGAAAAAAAACAAGATCTCCTGAGTAAATTGGGATCATGGGGACCTTGGGAGAGGGTTGAAGGGGAGGGGAGAGGCAGGCAAGGGAGCAGAGAAAAATGTAGAGCTCAATAAAAATAAAATAAAATATTAAAAAATATGTATAGGTGTTTTGTCTGTATCTCTGTATGCACACAGTGTTCATGTACTGCCCAGAAATGAAGACCAGAAAAGCACAGCCCGAGACTGGAGTTGCAGGCAGTTGTGAGCTGCCATGAGGATGCTGGGAATTGAAGTGACACACAGCTAAATATAAAATAAATGAATAACTTAATATATAATTTTAAAAGGTAAGACTGTAAGAACTGAAAGCCAACAAAATTCCAGCTAGTGGGAATTTAAATCGAAATTTTATGGTGAACAATTATTATTAATATCCAGGGTTCCAGACATTCTTTACCAAAGACATCTTGTCTTGGAATGTTTGACATATCATAATGTATAAACAATGAGATGATTAAAATCAAGTAAATAGATGCAATCATCTATGGAAAATTCATCACATTTCCAGAAGGAAAATTATAAAACAATTAAAATGCCACGTAAGAAGCAACTTAAACTGTGTCCATAAAGCTGAGTGATTATCTACATAAACATAATTAAGGGAAAGAAATGGGTGCTAAAATGACGCACACTATATAGTCACGATGACAAACATTTGCCACCCCTTCTGGAGACCAAACTTGGAAATTCCCACATGTAAGTCAGGCTCTTTACCGACTGAACTCCATCTGCAGCCTACAAAGTGAATCTCTTTTCCCTTTAATCCTGTTTCTTTTGTCAGTGACTCACAGTGCTCAGTGCGTAAGTAAACAGAAAACAGAGCAGTTTTTGCACAAGCTGGTTAATCAGCATAGGATAATAGAATGGAAATTATTTTCAGTAAAAATAAAATCCTGAATTTTCCAGTTAGTGTTATTTTGCACAGACTTCTATCTCAGGAGTCTAAGGCTACAGGGATAACCCACAGCATGCTCCAGTAAAGGCAGACGTAACTGGGTTAAAGGCAAACTGGAGAAGGCTCTTTGCCTTTTTGCTAGTGATCAGATTAGCTCTGGACACAGCTCTCAGGAAGCTATAACTACAGAGTATATCCCAAGTTTAAGTAATCAGTTTTAAACAGAGTTCAATCTTTATATTACCGTTGAAGAGAAATCATCAGTATGATATCCCAGACTGGGCATAGTGACACATACCTTTAATCCTAGCCATCTGAATGCAGGTGGATCTCTGAGTTTTAGGCCAGCCTGGTCTACATAGCAAATTTCAGGGTAGCGGAGCTACATAAAGAGACTCTGTCTCAAAAATCAAATCAAAACAAAACAACCCTCTTCCCCTCCTCCACCCCCTGTCAAATATTTGAGGCCACTGAGATGGCATGTCTGGGAAAGGCACTGGCCACCAATCTGATTTTGAACCCTGGTAGCCACATAGTGGATGGATAAAAACAAATCCCAAATTTGTTCTCTGACCCTCACATGTATGCCACAATGCATGCACCACTCCCCATAAATAAATGTAATTTGAGACTGGAGAGATGGCTCAATGACTAAAAGCACTTCTTGTTTCTTCTAAAAGACCCATGTTGTGTACCAGGAACCCATACTGAGCAGCTCAGAACTGCCTGCATCCCCAGCTCCAGGCGATCTGAAGCCTGCTTCTGGCTTCTGCAGATACCTGCATCTCCATAGCATACAGACACACTTGCATGCACAAAAATAAAAATAAAAAATTAAGAACTGGAGAGCTGGAGAGATGGCTCAATGGTTAAGAGTGCTTATTGCTCTTTCAGATTAATTAGGCTTTGTTGCTAACATCCAAACCATGTGGTTTAGAGACTGTAATGCCAAGATGCCATCTGGCCTCTGTGAGCACCTGAGCAGACATGGTACAAACAAACTCACACACACACACAGACTTCAATTAAATGAGAGTAAGAAATATTGCACAGGTTGTGATTACAGATAATGATGATAAATGATAGATATTAAAAGACAGAAGAATGAATTTTAAATGTTTTAAACAATAAATGATGAATATTGAAGAGATAGATATAGTTCATGTGATTTAAACATTGCACAAGGTTAGGCCATGTGTGGAGGCTGTAGTGATGAGGCGAGCAGGCCGCATCCTGCCACCCGGCTAGCTTTACCAGAAATAATTACACAGAAACTGTATTCATTTAAAACACTGCCTGGCCCATTATCTCTAGCCTCTTCTTGGTTAACTCTCTCATCTTAATTAACCCATTTCTAATAAATCTCTGTATCACCACATGACTGTGGCTTACTGGCAAGATTCTAGCCTACGTCTGTCTCCGGCCGGAGAGCCATGGTGTATGCCACACTGCCTTCTACCTCTACCCAGCATCCAGTTCTGTCTACTCCGCCTACCTAATTTTCTGCCCATCAAAAAGCCAAGGCAGTTTCTTTATTTAACCAATGAAATCAACACAAAACAGAAGACCCTCCTACATCAGGAGGCACCTGTCTCTAAGTTCAGCACTCAGGAGGCAGCTGGTGAACTGTGAAGCTGATGGCTCTCTAACCGGCATAGATAAAATGACTTGTGTCAAATGTAAAAGGAAACAAACAGAATCACAATTTGAATACACATTAAAACATTACATGGTATTGCATAAGTACCAATTTTAAACATCTGTTAAAATAAAGACAATAAATAAATTCCATGCTTTTACTTCAAAAAAAGCTATTGAAGAAATTTCTAGTCAAATTTTGGAAGTGGTAATACCAAACATGTAGACAAACAGAACAGACAAAGAAACATTTTTTTATTCAATTGTTTTTATAGAGGACTATGTTTAGAGTTCATAATTAAAATCTTATCATCATGCATATTTAAAAATAATGCACAGTCCTCTTATCTTTATTCAGAGAGATTATCAGCTTTAGAGGATGTCCTTTATCTTATTAAGCACAAAGCTTGACTTAGGACAGGTTCTTGATGAATGTGTACAAGGTTGTGTGAGTTTGTGTGTGTGGATTGTGTTTGTGACGTGCACACCACAAGCTTTCATTACACTACAATAGAAACAGAAGGAACATTGCCAAACTCTTTTTATGAGGCTACAATTACCCTGATACCCAAACCACAGATGAACATTACTAAGAGAGAGAATTACAAACCAATCTCACTCATGAACATTGATGCAAAAATACTAAATAAAATACTGGTAAGTCAAATCCAAGAACACATCAGAACCATTATCCACCATGATCAAGTCATCTTCATCCCAGAGATACTGGGATAGTTCAAAATACGAAAATCTGTCAATGCAATCCACCACAGAAAAAAACTGAAAAAATAAAAACCACACGAACATCTCATTAGATGCCGAAAAAGCTTTCAACAAAATACAACATCCCTTCATGGTAAAGGTCTTGGAGAGAGCAGGGATACAAGGAACATACACTGCAATAAAAGCAAAGTATTTGACTTTTTCTTTATCTCAGAAGCAATGTCCATCTTGAGATGAGCAGCCACGTGGTGGCAGTGTAACATCAGAATCCCCAAGTTCACATCTAGTGTTCACAACCCACTGAGTTCCAGAGGATAGCTAATATGTAAAACAATCCATCAAGTAAACAACTGTTTTACATTTAAAATAAATATAAGAGCAATAAGGCTGCAGAATGCATAAGGACACAGTTAAAATATTCTTTCTGTGTTTGTTCACTTCCTCCTCTGTCTTGAAATATTTATTAACTGAAACCAGGATTCCAGTAACTAAACATAAACTCCCAGCAGTCGTGGTGGAACTTAGCATTAGAAACAAAAATGATGAAATCCTGTGTCCTGTATGCCAAGAGGTAACTTATGAGCATCAAAGGAGACCCCGGGCCTCAAACACAAGATAAAGCAAAGCAAACCATAACAAAAACACCTAACTGAATTTGTCCTTACTGCCCCCATTTACTCCTCCTCTAATCAATAAACCAACCCTATGACTTCAGCTGCGTTTCCCACCTGCTTGAACTCTGCAGATCTGTGTGAAACTGATATTAACTGCCATCTCTGGGAAGCAATAAATTTGGCATGGATATATTGTAAGCACATTGTGCCTTTTCTACAACAGTGGTTGAGTTCTGAGGCATGTGGAGTTCACACAACACTCAGACACCTCTTCAGACATGCTAATTAGAGATTTATTCTCATGCGGTACTTATAAGTTATCCTCAATCAGCACATATGTGTGTGTCTGCATAATGGAAATAAAACAAACCATTTTGAGAAGTTGAAAAAGCATCCTATCCTGTTTTCAATATATCCCATGTGCTCTAAGCTTTTAGGTATTAAAGTGACCAAAGTCTCAAGGAACACTTAACATTTTGGCAATGTCTACTTTTTGAAAAACCATCTATTTTGCTCTCTAAAAACTAACTTTCTTTGAAAGTTAGCAAAGATATTAGATTCAAAATAGTATTTCTAATATTGAAAATTATTCATTTTTGGTAAAGACTACTCAGGGTTAAATGTCCATACAGGATAAAATAGCAAAACTGTACTCATTGGGCCAGGAGAGGCACCTCGGTGGTGAAGTTCCTATTCCAAAGTAAATGACTTTGGATCCCAGAACCCATGCTGATTGGCTAACAACCACCTTTAACTCCAGCCCTAGGGAATCTGACACTCTTTTCTGGCCTCAGGGGCCACAGATGTAACACACACACACACACACACACACACACACAGTGTAAAATCTTTAAATATATATAAAGCCACTATCATTTTCTGGTAATTTGATTCCTCATCATGTTCACCATTACCAGTGTTCTCTCTAGTGAAGGACTACAGTCACCAGTATTATTATTTCTTTTTACTAAGCCAGACATCACTAATGGATCACAGCATCCTTTTCAGAAAGCCCAGATCTTGCCAAGAAATACTTCTCAGGGCTGGAGAGATGGATCAGTGGTTAAGATCACTGGCTGCTCTCCAGAGGACCTGGGTTCAGTTCCTAGCACCCACATGCCTACTCACAACTAACTGTCTGTAACTCTAGTCCCTCAGAATCTGAAATCCTTCAAAGGAAAAAAAAAGCTTCTCAACTATAAGCTTAAATTGCTACTCCATGTTGAACTATGTTACCCCAGGTGACTCCCACTAATTTGTGAAGATGATATAATGCTATGGGAACCATAGATGACAAACAATTGCCGCTATGAATAGTGCTTAATGTCTGGGACAACTGATGCATGTGTCAAAACTAGTGTATCAGTCATTCTACGTAGATGCATGCATGGATGCATCGACATTGAGGAATGGATATGGTAATTACTAAAGCTTTCATATAACAGACCTCATCTTGGAAATAGGATTTCTTAATCTCCTATCTCTTTTGTTTTAGAAGCGAGTTAGGTTATATCATGTCTTCACTTGGTATAGTCATATTGAAATAGAAATTAACAAGGTGTGATTCGGTGGAAAAATGTGTAACAAGGAAATTCTCATTTTGAAAAGACTGAGAAATAGCAAAGTTATTAACAAATATCAAAACTTATTTTTCAAAGGGATTGTCAACTTCACAATAGCAAAGATCCACAACACCAATGTGAAGTGACTCATAATACATGCCCTCTGGATGTATGAAAAGGTTTGAGGCTCACAGAAGGCAGATACCTACCACTTTACATGTTTAGTAGGAGATAGCCTAAGGAAGGGCCCATGGTACACTGGGGCTGATAGTATTAGGTCATACCAGATCCTCATGAACACTTTACACCCATCCTTCTAGAGCAGAAGCATAGGTCTGGGACGTGGTGTGGGCTGAGAGGTCAGAAAGGCTCCTCTTCCTTCTTAGTGATGTCATCAAGTCATCCCAGGGAAAATACACTTCCCCTACTGCTTGCATTTCTAGGAGGACAGCCCAAGAAAATCTCAGAGAAGGTTTACATAGAGTTATGCTCAAGGTTGAACATTCTTTGTACTAGTTCTTGTGTTAAATGTACAACAAGGAGAAAATAGTTTAAAATTTATGTAATAGAAACTATCATGGCATGGTTAATACTTTCAAAGAACACTTAAAGTTTTAATTAATTTTTGAGGAGATGAAAGATAAAATAACAAGATAGTCTGGTATAATCTTGCATTTCCAGACTGTATCCAGTCCTCTATAATTGTGTGTCCCAGGTACTCAGGGCAAATGGACTTTACTAGTGAATGGTTACTCTATTCACAATTCTCTTCTGGCAGTAGAAAATCACAGAAATATTACGATCTATCCCATCCACTCACTGACTTCAGTCCTGTATGTGATTGTTTTCAGTGACACCCATTTTCTCCTTTTAAATTCGTGTTTATCAATCGTACACTACAGTGAGCTTCACGGCAGTGTACATGTAAAATTTATGTACACAGTGAATTTTAGTCATACTAAACCCTGTTGTATACTTGCTCCCCTTACTGCACAGAGTTTTCTACTTTGCTTCTTCTTGAGCAAATATTAGTTCTGTCTCTTTGTTTCTTTATCAGTCACCCATGGTTTCTAGCTAACAAAGTTAATATAAAATATCTATACCAATGTCCCTTCAACACGAAGGAATTTAATGAGCACCTGGTTTCCGTCAATAGATAAATATAAGGCAGTACCTAAACTTCCATACCTTTAACTCTTAAATGATGACTAAGGTTCACATTACTTCAGTAGCAAGAGACAGAACTAACATAAAAACATTATACATGTCAACACTGAGATGCTAACAAATGCCACTTCCTGACTTGTACATTATTTCTTGAAGTAAGAACATTTAAGTGTCAAAAATAGTCTGAGGGTTCTAGTTTAATTGAGGATTTCTGTGTTCTATGGCAAAAAATTCAGCATTTGCTCTTATTAACACTAAAAAATATGCATTATTTCAAATCCCCAAATGAAAGTTAATGCATAAACAAGTTTGGATACCCATAATCTTTTTATCTGACGATCATTGTCGTTCTTCACCGAAACTCTGTTTCATCTTCTTCCAGGATCCAGCTACACACTGGCAAACTGCTGCTGTAGCTAAACGCATGAGATTGTGCTTAAGCAACAGCATGTGAGCAACTCCATACGTGCCATTTCTCAAACAAGTTTTTTTTTTCTCAGAAACTATGTGGCTTTTTCCTTTCAAATAATCAAATGCAAATGACATTGAGGCCCACAGAAATGGTGAACCATAAGCGAGAAAACAGCTGCGGTCCTAGATGATCAGATGAGCCCAGACCATACACAAGGAACGAAGAATAGAAGCACACATTGAGCCAATATTCATTTTGACCGATAGTATGATTTAAGAATATACAGCTAGAACATAGTTACTAAGCTCTTGGCTACCGTCTGCTGTTTGGCTCATTTCTTTTTATTTCCTACATTCTTAGCTTCCTCCTTTTGGATAACTGCTCTTTTGCTAATTACTACTTTTATGTTTATATTTTGTCTATGATGGTAGCAATATTTTTACTTCTAAGTTACTTTGTGAATGACTCTATACGTGTCTGAAATTGTCAAAAATTAAAAAGGCAAATAAATACATAATAAAACAAAAATAATAATACCTTATAACACCTGTAATACCCTTTTTAATTATAATTACCTTCTAATGTTAACAATAGACAGATCTCAGAACAATTTGCTTTTAATTTCTTCTTTGTACTTTCATTTCTCTTCTTTTTATTTACATTCCCCACTTTTTACTTCTGCATAGATTATCCCATCATATTTACTCTCTCTCTCTCTCTCTCTCTCTCTCTCTCTCTCTCTCTCTCTGTGTGT
>LOEQ01004892.1:139153-154107 GCA_001685075.1 Bramus lutescens | reverse complement strand
ATGAACACCTGATTTTTGACAAAGGAGCTAAAAGTATACAATGGAAGAAAGAAAACATCTTCAACAAATGGTGCTGGCAGAACTGGATGTCAACCTATCGAAGAATGAAAATAGATCCATATCTATCACCATGCATAAAACTCAAGTTCAAATGGATTAAAGAGCTCAATATTAGTAGATCCTACTTGTAACAGTTTCAAAATATGTTTTCTTAAACTATTCTACATCTTCTTTTGCACACATAATCCCCCCTTTCCATTCATTCACACATAGCATCATTTGATGCAAGGATTCTCTGGCTTCAAAACCATTGCAATCGCCCTTTGTTGCATGCACCACCGCTCCCTAGGGATGACACCATTTTACTTGGATATTTTTGAGACTTTGCTTCTTTGAGGCCAAGTAGTAAGGTCCTGCATTCTACTCAATAAGTATTTACGATGAGTGAGATAGATATTTGACTGTATTGTATCTCACGTGTTTTGTTATTTTGACTAATATAGAACGTTATTATCAGATGTGCGTGTAGGAAATTAGTTCTATGAGAAGTTTGATGAGAGAAAAAAAATAGTCTCAGTTGAGGGTAGTGAATGAGACAGCAATGCCATGGGACTCTGGTGACCAGACACTATTCTCTGAACTGAGTTGATGATTTGCTACAACGACTTTGTTTAGCCTTTTAAGTTTCCACTCTCCCTGGCATAGTAGTGAACTCTGTTTCTGCTGTCATTGTTTACAACTGGATACATGTGACAATCCTTGATCTCTGTCCATTGACTACTCATGCTGAAGTCATGGGTCTCAGCTCTATATCTGTCTTCTTTCTGGCATTCATATTTAATCACTCATTACTACCACTTTAAACACACTGTTCCTGTATGATTGCATTATGTGTGTTCTTTGCATGAGGCCTTTACCATCTCTTTGCAGATTAGCTAAAATCCTCAATCTCAATTTTTGTTCTACACCGTGCTAATATATCTTGTAAAGATGTGATAGATGCAGGATTTTTCACAATATGAGTCTAACATGCAGATATCTGCCTCCCACCTAAAACTTTCTGGTTCTTAGTCAGGTCACCTGGAAGATAAAGTGCAAGATCGTCATCAGTTATCAATGAAGCCTTTCAGAATTTGGACCAGAATATGTAATCTTGCCTCTCTGTCTCTCATGTACTTTTATTCAGTAACTTGTCATTTTCCTGAACTTCATGTTTCAGCAACACAAAATTTCTTGAGCTTCTTCTGCAGTGCTCCTAACTTTTTTGCTTGGAATCCCTGCTTGTATCTCAAAGAGTTTCTTCCTCAACTTAAAGCATTTGCTTCTTCCAAAAAGTAGTGTTTGAAGTGAACCTTTGTGTTCAACTAGTAGAGGTCTTAGTTTTAAAAGCTATTGCATGTGCACAAAACAAATTCATCTTATGGACTCCCTGCACCTGTGGCTCAACTATACTTTTAGCCACACAATGTGTGATATACATCCTATATGTAAATATTTTCAGCTTTTTTCCTTTGTCTTTTCTTTTCTTTTTTTTTAATGAATGTGTCAGCCAAGCATGTGGTGTCACTGAAGACTTGTTAAAAGGAGTTAGGACTCAGTGGCTATGCCACCTGACAAACTATATTCTTTCTTTACCTTAAACTGAATGACAACTAGAACCACATTTCAGATAAAAACAAGAGGTCAATTGAAGAAATTCCAGAGACCTAGAAGCTGAGGGCTTTCAATTTTAAACAACTTTGCAAAGACTTCCAGAGTTTGACTTCAGTGGCAAGTCTGCTGCTCTTTACACAAGGAAATCAAGTGAGCTTCAAAAATCCCTAGAAGTAATATAAGAAATGAGAGCCTCAACTGCAACTATTTATCTTGACAGCGTATGTCATTCCTTGCACATAGGTAATTAAGTTTAAGCATACATGCTAGATTCTGAGATTGAGACTAATACTATAATGCATGTTCTTCCTCATTAATCAGTGATACCATTAAAGAAAGGAATAGGGAAACTGTGGGAGCAATGAGCCAGATGATAATAGGTGAGGGTGCCATGTAGTCCCAGAAACAACTGCTCAAGAAATCTTTCTTTTTTTAATTTAAAATTTTTTATTCATTTTACATACCAATCACAGTTCCCCCTCCCTCACNGCCTGGCACATTAAGTTGAGGCAGGACCAAGCCCCTCCCCCCTGCATCAAGGCTGAGCAAGGCATCCCCCACCATAGGGAACGGGCTCCAAAAAGCCAGCTCATGCACCAGGGATAGATCCTGATGCCACAGCCAGGAGCCCTTCAAACAGACCAAGCTACACAACTGTCACCCACATACAGAGGGCCTAGCATGTAAGATATCTTTCTAAATTGCAACTTGAAGAATGAATAGGAGTTGTTGAGGTGTAGGGGATGAAGGTTGCCATGGAGAGGCACCTTTTCAAAAGCCTCTAGTACAAAGAACTTGAGAGTTAAAAAGGACCATGAGGCACAAGGCAGAAATGGAAGGTTTGCAGCAGTCCAAGAACTTAGAATGTTTCAAGAATATGATAGTAAGGATGTAATGGAATAGCAAAAAGTATCCATGCACAATCTAAGATGTATCTAACAATACACACTGTAAGTTTATGTTGGATGAAAGTTTCACAATTTGGAAAATTGTTTGAGAATAAATTGCCCAACATTGTCTCCTACTCATATCTCGGAAAAATTAGAAAACAGTTAAATCTAGAACCTAACAAAGTACAGTGTCTTGATGTGATGTTTAGTAACTGTCGGGAGACCTCTCATGAGTAACACAGCAAGATATTTTCACGCACAATGTTGCCTGATCTAGAATGACTAAGGTTGATAAAATAATTGACAACAAATGCTGGCGAGGATGTGGGAGGAAGGGAACCCTCATTCACTGCTGGCGAGATTGCAAACATAGTGCAGCTACTGTAGAAATCAGTGTGATGAATTATCAAAACACTAAAAAGAGACCTACCAAAAGGTCTTAACATCCTATTCCACAGATACTTGCTTAGCCATGTTCAAAGCCACTGTGTTCATAATACGGAGGGAATGGAAGCAAACTGAACATCTTTAAGCTGATGAATAGATAATGAAAATGTGGTATATATACGCAATGGGATACTATTCAGCAGCAAAAAAATTGAAATCATAAAATGTGCCAATAAATGGATGAACTAGAAAATATTGTACAGAGTAAGGCAACCCAGACTCTTGTTTTCTTATTCATAGATCCTAACTCTGAAATTTTACTTATGAGTACATAACCTGGAGTAACTTCAGATAACAGGAAAGTACAAAATACCAGGAAAACTGGGGAGGGTGGTGCAAAGCAATAAAACAGAGGGAGAAGGGTGTGGAGGGATAGGAATGAGAAGGTGGAAATCTACATCACTCTCCAGGTCTGATGAGGCCATGAACTCTAAAGAACCTACTATTATCACTTCTCTAAACCAGTATAATTTCTAACTTTATTCTAAATATTTGTCTTTATACCCTCACATATCAAAGGAATTTCTTTTTTTCTCAAATGGAGAACATTATAGAAATCCACAACATGTCAAAGTGCAGAGAACAGGAGCCCATTCCCAACTGTCACGTCTACAACACAACCCCTATATTTATGGCTCAAAACCAACACAGAAAAAGGGTTGGAAAGATGGAGGACCAGATGTCTTCCCCGAGGTGGTGTCTTTTATATACAACCAGGAGGCTGCATCCATGGAACCTCAACAACATGAAATATACAAGGCAAGCTGACAAGCCAATGTGGATGGAGGGAATGCCACTAGCCTCACCTCTAGAGGAAGAGTCATTGGAATCTAGTGGTTGCTGAGAGAAGTAGTGTTACAGGAGGGCTGGCTGTGGGGATTTCCATCCCACACAGTACCCCACAGCCAGCAAGCCTCAAAGAAAGTCACACAGAGATTTCCATAAGTTATAAAATTGATTGGCCCATTAGCTCAGTCTTCTTATTAGGCCTTGTATCTTATATTAACCCATTATTCTTATCTATATTAGCCATGTGGCTCAGTACCATTTCAGCCTGGCAGGTCACATGTTGCCTCTTCGGTGGTCTGGGCTGGACTGCGANCTTATATTAACCCATTATTCTTATCTATATTAGCCATGTGGCTCAGTACCATTTCAGCCTGGCAGGTCACATGTTGCCTCTTCGGTGGTCTGGGCTGGACTGCGAGGAAGGGGCTTCCTCCTTTCCAGCATTCTCCTGCTCTCATCGCCCTGCCTCTACTTCCTGTCTGGTTGACTTAACCTATACTTCCTGCCTGGCCAATCAGCGTTTTATTAAAATACATGATTGACAGAATACAGATAATTCTCCCGCAAAGTAGAGTCAGTATTCTCCAGGGATGAACCCTCTGATAGGTGGTACAACACCAGATGATAAGCCCTACATTCATGTATACAAAGTAGCACTACAATGTCATATTTATAAATTCATGTGCGTGTTATATGTAACAATAATAATTAAGCAATATAAGTCCATGATTTTTTGGAGTAGTGGAAACATGGGAGCAATTACATGGAGGAGAGAAGGGGACAAACAACATAAATAATACAGTATTCATACACTAAAATGTCATAAAATTAAAATATAAACTCATCCTTTAGATTCAGTACAGACTTCAGAAGCCAGCCTTCTATTGGAAAGATAAATGATATTCTTGAGTGATTTCATTGGTTTCAACTCTGGAGGCAAAAAACTGAGAGCTGAAGAATGGCGTCAATGGGAAAAGGCAAGAAAAACTAATGCTTCACTAATATTTCAGCTTTACATATGAGAATACACAGGGAACAGGCAACTTTGGTAGCTTGTCCAAGATAACAGAGTAACATTTAGATCTTAGATGTACATGTTTAAAAGGCCTGCATTTAACCATCACGTGACATTTTGCTTTTCAGAGGTTAAAACTCAATAGACAGTAACAGAAAGGAAAAAAATTAGTTTGTCAGAAATGATTGCTGTGCATTATTCTCTTTAACTTATATATTTATAAGTAAATGTCTTTATTAATATATTTTTATCTAGACATCATGATTCTTGGCATTAGAAAAGAAAGACTCTTGAGTAGTTTATGTTTGATGGGTAATTATATAGACCTACATTTATATTCAATATTTCTTTCATATTTTTCTTTTCTGAGCTTAAATCCATGGCATTTGTGGTTAGTATATAAAAATTTCAACACGTATATTCATTCTGAAGAGAAAGATATTGTGACAGAAGCACCAGGAAAAGGGATAAAACTGCTAGAAGTGAAAGCCACAAAGCATCTGGAACACAAGGTGGGAGTGGCAGAGGGACTGACACAAAGTAGGAGAGCAGGTGACTGGCTTCCTTATGCCACTCAAAAGTGGCACCACCCACAGTGGTCTGAGCACTTCCACATCAGTAATTAATCAAGACAAGGCTCCTGAAAACTTGCCTACGGGTCAATTGATGGAGTCACTACCTAAACTGGTGTTTCTCTTCACAAATGACTTTGAGTTGTGAAAAACTAACCACCACAAACAAAGAGTTGGCACCATGCCCTGTTCTGGGAATGTTGTGTGCATCTTCTAGGGGCTACAAAATATAAATCTTTTCTAGAATTTGTTGCTTTTAAAGACAGTTGTTTATCTGTTTAGAGACAGAGAGACACATACAATTTCTTACATGTTAGCCTTTTCACACCCTAATATATCTATGTAGTAACCCTGAAGGTCATTTATCGACATTATAAAATATTTAACTGCTTCTGTTATTTGGTTTTTTGGTTATCTGAAATATGCAATACAATGGAGGGGAGAAAGGGAGGCTCTTGATCCAGCATGGAGAGCAATAGAGGGGAAAATGAAAGGGGGTGAAGAGACGGAATGAGAGAGCAGTAGTTACTTGCCACCGTTTGCTAATTTTCACTGACCGAATGAAACCAAAGTAAAGGCTGACAAATTATAAAACACAGGTGTAAACAAAGAGCGTAAAGCTGCTTTGGTCCTTTCGTCAATGCAGGTGCATATTCAGATTTTGGTACCATTGGGAAATAAAGTGCTATTCTGTATTCAAATGTCATTAGGTTATTTACAACTAGATCTGGAAGTTTCATATTTATCATCATGAAGCTTAAAGCCAAATGTCCCTTGTTCAGGAGCACCGAAGATTAACAGATTAGAATGTTTTCCACATGTCCATTTTTACTGTCAAGAGAATTTTAAAGACGTTTTCCAGCTTCCGCAGCTGAACCAGATGTCAGTGGATCCCACAGAGAGATGAAATTGGCAGAGTAGCCTTCTCATAACCTTAGGGTTGTTTTATCAGGGATTAGTTTAATGTCTAGGAGCCATTTGTTGCTGGAGGCTATAAAGTTTTGGGGTCCCATCTGCCACAATTAAAATATCTGCTGACTTGCGAAACCAGGAGTTGTTCTTACAACTTTTCCCACCCAGCACTATAATTGATGCTGATGTTGGTGTAACAACTGTAAAAGGTCTCGTTTTCACTGTGTGTTTCCTGTCTCCAGTTTCAAAAACATCAGCACAGAATATTTCACCAGCCACAGATTGTGTTGTGCAAACACATCCGGGGGGCTTTATTTACTCAAGTGGTCTCTTCACTGCATTCTCAAATGACTGAAAGATCTGATGGGCACTGGCTAGAATAACTTTTAGGGGTAAAGATCAAGTTTTTTAAATTTTCATTGATAGCTTTGGTTCAGAAAGTCACGGCCAGAAAGCCCAAATGTGGCTATAAAGGAATACTTTATCCTCCCCCTTTTTGTTCTTTAATTTTTATATTTCTGTCACTTTAAGTGTGGAAACATATTTTTACATTAAATAATTAAATGAACACACTTCTACTCCCTACGCAATAAATGGAACATTACTAATATGTTCGGTTTTCCTGTAAGCTCTGCCTGGTCATTTACCCCCTTCTTTCAGAAATTTCAAATAATTCCATGTATTTACATAAAGCATTACAATTTAAAATATTTGGGTGGGGACTTTTTGTCTTATTTGAACCTTATAAATTGGAAATATTGCTTTATATGTTCCTTTGAAGTTCTCATGACGTCTTTCAGGTTTTTACTCTTTCCTTTGTCATGCCAGCTTGCCAAGAAGCCTGTCTAAAACGCCTTCATTTCTGTTAGCATAGGATTATTTGTATTATTTTCTCTAAACTATGTCTTAGTTTCTATCCATGTGTTCATAATCTTCTACTCACACACAATGTATGAGTCATCTAAGTCTGACTTGGTAACTCTTACATTTCCATGGCTATATTAGGACATTTGCCATATAGGACATCCTATAACAATCATAGAATCTGCTTATGAATACCTACACAGAGAATTGACACAGAATTTATAAGTTTTGCATGAATAAATAGATCAACTTAAAGTTGTCATTTGTTCAGACGTTGTCTTCCACACCAGAAATTTAATCTTTCCATGTACCTAAATACTAGTTTTCTCCATAGTATTATTTTACTTATGAAAAATCAAATTTATTGCTAGATCAATGTCTTATTATTTGATATCTTAATGATTACATAGTGATAAATTTAGTACATCTTGCAATGAGTTTTTGCAGCTAAGCATAGCCACACATATGATGATTTTTATATATTGTGCTTGTGTGCTGTGGTCTTGTTGTATTTATTGATTTTAACAATTTTCCTTATATCTCTTTGAAGATTTTGAGTATAGAAATAGGATATCTGGATGAAAACTCTTTTATTATAGATTTTTCCTGTCTATGTCTTGTACTTCTGTTCTGGTTAGAATCTCCTACTTTGTTAAGAATGTCAACAATTTTCTTTGCTTTCATACACTATATTTTGATCATATCACCTCCCAAAGTATTCCCAGATCCTCTTCATGGCAATAGCCAACTTCCTGTTTTCTATCTCTCCCTCTCTTAAAAACAAAATTAAAAGTGAAAATCATTCAAAAAAACAGTAAAACAAGCAAAATAAAACAGAACAAAAAATCCTCCCTCCCTCTCTCACATGGAGTCCATTTTTTGTTGATCAGTTACTTCTGGAGATGATTGTCCTGGAGTGTGGACGATAATATCCAGTGACATTCCTTTGGAGAAAATCGATTTTCTCTTCAAGTGTAAATTGCACATAGATCTTGGTTAAGGGTGGGAAGAATGTCAATGATTTTCTAAATTCATTATCTTAATCAGATAATCAGAGATTATTATAAACCTTTTTCTTTTATTAAATTGATAAATTCATTTTACTACCATTGTTTCTGACTATTTCTACTGATCTATCTAAAAACTTTTTATGATTTTAAGAGTCAGAATATCAGAATGTCTTCTGAAACAGTCTTTTGTAGAAATCGTTCCATAAACAAGACCCAAACAATGGCAGCAACTTCAATAGACATGCTAATGTGGAGGGAAAGAAAACTTCATGGGTCTCTCCTCTCAACAAAAGACTGTTGAGAAAGGAAGAATTAGTCTCTCCAAGGATGAGTGCCTTAATTGGCTATCCAATACAAAATGGCTAGACCTGAAATCATATACATATATATANTATATATATCAGCAATACTTTAAATTGATTCTAAAGGCAGAGAGAAATATAGAGCTCAATAAAAATCACTAAAAAAGGTTATATTTATATATGTATGCATATGTGTGCATAACAACAATAATTAAAGAAAAAGAAGCTGTCAATCTGAGAGGTTGTGAGGAGTCCAAGGGAGAGGCTGAGAGAGGAAATGTAATGGGAAAATGATAAAATTTTGTTTTGTTTTTCAAAAAAATAAAAATTAAAAATAAATAAATTTGGAATGTAGAGAGGAGCAGAATGCCTCATGACTTTATTAACATTACATTGGGGATCTCTGCATCAATGACTGCTTCTAAAGCAACTTATAAACTTTTTCCCTTTGGCCTGGGGACACGGGTCGATCAATAGAGTGAACCAGGACTTGAGTTTAGATTCCTAGCACCACATAAATGCTAGACACAGCAGCACACCTCTGGGACCACAGTGCTGCTGGTCCTGTGAGATACCCTGTGTTCAAAAATATGTGGAAAGCAAACAAGAAAGACAAGTATCAGTACCTCAGTCTTCCATAAGCATGCTCAGATATATACATGTATGTACAATTGTGCACATGTGCAGGTACATAACATACAAGGGGAGGGAGTTTGTCTAGGAAATCATTTGCATATGTTTTATCTTTCAGTGATATGACAATTTCCAAAAAATTTGTGGGGGAAAAAATTCAGCTCAATTTCATTGACTCATCTTACAAGGAAATCCTGTTCACTAGAACATGCTTTATTTAGACAAGCTTCCGATGACATGTTACTGGCTAAAAGGGGATTTTGTGTCAGATTCTTTTCATGCTAAATGGATATAGTCAATATATTTAGGGGAAAAGTATACTTTTAGAAAATCATTCCTCACTAGTATCCTCCTACCAAATTTAAAACTAAAAGACTAAGGCTGCCAATATCCTTGTTTCTCTAGCTGAACTCTTACTTGCCTATGTCAATGACTTGTACTGTACAGACCTTTAAGTAAGTGCCTTGATCTCAAGTCTACTTAAGCTAAAATGATTGACCTTTACATTATCTAACCAAAAGACAAAGGTTATGGATAGAAGGGCCTTGTTCGTCGGGCTTGCTCTCCACGGGTAGATCATATATTATGCAACAGTCATTAGTTGCTTTTCTTAATTTGTGATGGAATATCCCACAGAAGAGAACTGGAAATGCTGCAAAATAAAATGAGTAATAACTGTTATAACCTGAATACTGTGCTGTCTTGGAATTTCCTCTGCCAAACAAAACAGTTCATTTCTTCTGAAAGCAGCCCAAATGAAGCTTTCAGAACACAGGAAGAACATATTCCATTTCTTTGCCAGAATATAGCATAAAAGACCTTTAGTGTATTTCATGATGGAGTCCTTATTCTCCTCTGAAACCCAATAGCCTGGGTCATCATGGCTAGCCTTTCTATTGGCACTTTTCTCCTGCTTTTCCTCTGTAACTGCACATTAACTCTGCCTGTAGCACTCTGCAGATGCTCTAGTCTACGGTTCCAATATGTTCCACATTTCTCCAGCAAACTAGTTCCAAATGCTAAATAAACAGATCTTATGCCCCATTTCTCAGTATCGATTGTTTTGTTTTGTGGTTTTGGTGCTGTTGTTTTGCTGTGTTATTTTTATTTAAACAGGGTTCATCTGTGTAACCTTGGCTGTCCTGGAACTCACTATGTAGATCAGGCTAGCCTCAGACTCAAGAGGTCCGCCTGCCTCTGTCTCCAGAATGCTGGGATTAAAGGCATCTTCCGCTATGCCCAGTACCAATGATTTTTATTAGTGACTTATCATTGTGACAGATTACTTAACAAAAACAGCTGAAGAGATTCGAGACTTACTCAGGATCTCTGTTCAGAGGATACAGTACATTGTGTCAGGGAAGGCGTGGTGATGGGAAGAGCCCTCAGCTGTGGTGACAGAGTGTTTGCTTGAGGATAGGACAATTTGGACTAAAAGTCAACCAGAAGCAATCCTCCAATCTCACTCATATGAGATTATATCTTCCAGCTAAGTACCATGTGCAAATAGTTTCACAATCTCCCACAAACAGCACCATCGTTGGGAAGAAGTGTGCAAATGTGTGGAACATTTCACCTCAAACCTGATGAACAGGGACAACCAGTTGCAGCCTTTCTACACTCTTGACGATGGCCTTTACTATCAAGTCGGCATATGATCTGCTGAGAGGCTCATTGTAAGCTCATAACGTGCGCATTGCTTTGGTTTTTGTTAGCTTGACACTAACTACTACCATGTGAGAAGAGAGAAATTCAATTGAGAAAATGCTGCCATGAGACTGACCTTAAGATAAATCTGTGGGGGCATTTTCTCAAGTGATAATTAATGTAAGAGGCTGAGCCCACTGTAGGCATTGGGATCTGGAAGGTAGATTTAGAGTATGGAGAGCAAGCCTGTGGGCAGCATTCCTCTTTGGCAGGTGCCCGCCTTGACTCCTCTCATGACAGACTATAAATTGTACGACGAAACGAACCCTCTCATCACCGATTTGCTTTTGGTCCTGGTGTTTATCATGGCAATAGAAGCAAACTAGAACAACTTGCATTTCTTCCTAACAGCATGCCTATATATCAGTGCTGCCTACATGCTTCCATTGTAACACTTGCCCACTTATGTTTGAACCCATGTGGTATGGTTCACTACATATAGAGCATCAATAAAAATCTGGACAAGTTTAATAAATTCCTAAACTATTTTCATGGAACTACATATACTTTTCCACTATTTTTTTCTTAGACATCTTTTTTCTGCCTTAAAAATCTTTCTGTCTGTATGACAGCTGTGTAGTGAGCACCCAGGGATAGGTGTGCCATGGCAAGCATGTGGAGGCCAAAGGTCAGCCTTGGGTGTTGCTCCTCAACTTGCATCTTGTTTGAGTTGGAATCTCTTGTTATTTGCCACTGTGCAGGCCAAGCTGGAGGCTGGCAAGCTGGGGATTCTGCTACCTCAGTGACAACATTGACATAGGTGTGCTGGGATTACAGATACACACAATTATACCTGGCTTTATATAAGTTATAGGCTCTGGGGTTCAAACTCAGGTACCTCATGGTTGTATGACAATCTTTGTCCTGGTTGAAACACATTCCTAACCTCCTCTCATTTGTGTATTAGTACAGAATCTCATTAGAATACAAAATGTTATTTATATTTATTTCCTTAAATTGAATATTGAACCCTGGAAATTGATCATGCTAAGCAAGGCTCAACAATAAATCATTCCCTAAGTCCCAAGTTATTTATTTTTAAGAAAATCCTTCTACTTCATACATGGAAGTCTGAATTTTAAGAGGGTAAGAATAAAAATTTAATTATAATTATCCATATATAAGTTAATTGTCTCTACTCCCTTGATTCAATTGAGCTCATTTTAACCTATAACTTTTGCTAAATCAATCAACAATGTACACCTGCATTAAAAAAAAAAACACTGTGTCCACTGCGTGATATCTTCAAAAACAGGGACGTGCCTTTAATTCTTGGAGGTGAGAAGGTGATCAAGAGCAGTAACAAAAGCAAGAGATAGTTTATATTAGTTTGGGTGTCTCTTAGTTTCCCCTGCTAAACAATTCAAAAGGAGGTTTCTCATGCCTGGTACTTGAGGTTTTGGTTTTTGATTTTTGTTGTTATTGTTTGCTTTTGTTTTTGTTTTTTTTAGATAGTCTATGGCTCTTGGGGAGATTATTATCCCCTCAACTGGTGTCACTTCATTTTAAGATATAGGTATTAGCACACAGACACACAATTTTAGATTAAATATAAAATAATGATTCCTGCTGAACGGTGGTGGTGCACACCTTTAATCCTAGCACTAGGGAGGCAGAGGCAGACAGATCTCTGTGAGTTNCTCTCTCTCTCTCTCTCTCTCTCTCTCTCTCTCTCTCTCTCTCCTCCCTCCCCATTTCCCCATTCTCCCCTCCATATCCCCTATATCCTTCTATTTCTCTATGTGGGGCTCTCCCCAACACAGTCCTATTTACTTTCCTGGTTCTGTAGTTACTCCAGGTACAACACTCCCACCTAAGAGGGAGCTAGGAACCACAGATGAGAGGAACTCATGCTGTTTGTCTTCCTGGTTTGGGTTATATCACTCAACATATTTTCTAGTTCTATCCACTTATCTAGATAGTATCTTGGTGGTAACCCCTAGCAGTCTTCTAATTAGAACCAAAGTCTCTTAACAGGGGGGCAATCATGCCTGGCACTATAAAGGTAGCCAGCTAAATGTAGCTGGGAAGGGCATGATCCCACATGAGAACCTACTACTGCCGCTTTGCTTACCTAGTCTAATACCGAACTACATTCTTAAATATGTATCCTTCCACCCTACATCGTAAATATGTATCCTTCCACCCTACATCGTAAATATGTATCCTTCCACCCTACATCGTAAATATGTATCCTTCCACCCACAGATAAACATAGATCTCGTCCCTCAACAAAGACGTTTCTTTTTTGTAGCAGAAGGAGAGCATTACAGCTATAACTGCAAAACAGCTCCTGCACCTAAGATTCAGAGGACATAGTGGAAAACAGAAATGCGATAAGAACCAGAGGACCAGGAAGTCTGCTCCGAGACTGTATCAGGCTGCCTAAACAAGTCCTAAACAATCTCACACTGGTTAGCATCCCAGTGCAGAGGGTGGGACCCATCCAGATGAAGGTTACAAGCAATTAATGATTGTGAGAATAAGAATTACTACACCCCAGGGATGAGCCACTGGTTGGTTATCCAATGCCAAGTGATCAGTCCTAGAAACATACATGCCAGCACCATTGAATGGACTCAGGCTTGTATTTTTATCATTATTGGACTGATGTCTTAGTAATAAAATTGATGTATTTTGTAGAAATGCAAAATTCATGCTTTATTGGCTTAATCTGTTATTCTTCTAAAATCATGTTGTCTTTCTTACAGCGGAAGTGCATACTAATATAGTCTATGGTCACTGGATATGAACTCTTACATTGTTTTCAAGGAGAAGTGCTCCAATATGTCTGCGTAGCAAAAGCAAATGAGTGCTGGAGAGATGGCTCAGTGGTTAATAACATTGACTACTCTTTCAGAGGACCCGGACTCTATTCCCAGGACCCACACGGCAGCTCACAACTTGTGTAAGCACAGTCCCAGGGGATCTGCCCTCTTCTGACCTCAAGAGGCTCCAGGCATGTACCTAGCACTCAGACATGCAGGCAGGCAAAATCCTCACACATGAAAAAAAAAATTAAAAAATACTATAATTTTTAAAAGAAAAAGCAAATGCATTTTTGATCTTTACAGAAAATCTATTCATATAGGCTCAGACTTTCAGTTGAAAACAGCAAGTTTGGGTTATATAAACAAATGTCTCCTTCAAGAATGCTTACTGGAGCAAAATCATATCAAGAGCCATGAGCATTATTTAGTTTTCTGTAGCTACTGTGAGAGCAAAGTAAAAGGGAAGTAGTCCTTAGACACACTAGTTAAACCACATTTTTCTTTTTTAACCTCACAAAATTAGTCATAAAAATAGTTTCCACATCCTACAGGGAAAAGTTTTCCCCAAGAAATTTCTCAAGGTATCCACATGTTTAAAATAAATACATTTTAATATTTTATACATGAATAAGCACAAATATCTTAGCTTTATTATTTGGATAATTTTCTCATCGATGGCCAGACTATTTCCAGTCCTGATTTGATGAGGTGAAAGCAATTTGCGGTGTTAGATTAAAAAGGCTCAGTATTTGAAAGCAGCCTCACAATGCACAATACCAGTATTTAATAATTTCACAGTATCAGTGAAGGTTAAATTCGAGTTGGAAAGTCAGTAAGAGAGTTCAGTAATTGCTAATCACACCCTCTGGAATCCCTCCCTGGAAGCAGCCAACGTTTCCAGTTCTTTATAAATCTCTTCACCATGCAACGGATTCTTCAGTACAAATCACTTGGGTCAAATGTGCTGAACTATTTCAGGTTGCTCACTGAATCAAAGTATTTACTGATTGGCTTCTGTGTATCCTAATAAGTACATAGATAAGAAAAGCATTTTTATAGAAACAACAATCATCTTACTTTTCAAAATATTCATTTTTATTTTTATTATGTGTATTGTGATGTGTGGGTGTATGGTATATGTGTGCAGATGCTGGTGGGTCCCCAGGACCCAGATTTACAAATGTTGTAAGGCATCTCTCATGGGCTTTGGAAACAGATCTCAGGTCCTCTACAAGAGCAGCAAACGCTCTGAAGCTCCAAGCCATCTCTCCAGCCACATCATTTTCTTCAGAAAATCATTTTAATGAGCTTATGTAAGAATCAAATTTTACGGCTAGAATCCGCTTATGAGCGAGTACATACCATATTCCTCTTTTTGGGTCTGGGTTA
>LOEQ01004892.1:121596-131993 GCA_001685075.1 Bramus lutescens | reverse complement strand
TATTTCGGGGTATAAGCTAGCCGTGCAGGAGCTGGGCCAGATGAAAAGCAGGCCTGCTCCTTAAACACTACACTGATTCTCAGTGGGCTTTTTAGTAACAGAAGTAAAAGTAAAGCAGCAGGTAGGGCTGGGCTTACTGCTCAATATTAGAACACTGGCCTAGCATATATGAGGAATCCCCAAGTTTGATGGCCAGTATCAAACACACACACAGAAAAGAAAGGACGAAAGAGTTTAAAAATACATAAACCAAAAATATTTGCATACTTTAGTTGTCAATACTAGTTATAAACACCATATTTATACAATTATATATCCAAGTTTACAATATAGTTATACGTACTGGACATGACTTCTGTGGTGTATTGTTATATATCAGCAACATACATGTTTGAAAGCAGCAGCATCAAAGCACATGGCTAATCATCCCATTAAGGCATCAAAATGACCACCAGATCCCTTGGAGACAATAGCTTTTCAGCACTAGTATCATTACATAAGAACACTACTGTATGTGTAATTTGTGGTTTACTTAAATGTTTTAAATATTTAATATAGATATAAAATAATAGCAATGTATAATGTTGCTATAATTCTGCAGATATGCTTTTCTTAACAATTAAAATCACAATAGACATAAAAAATATTTAGTACCTAAGCAAGCAGTATTAATAGGTAGACAATAAAGACTTTTGTCTCTATCTGAGACTCTACACTATAAGTCTTTATCCCCAATAACCAAACTACCATCCATAGACTAATAAGCATATTATATAAATAAGTTACTACTCATAATGTGAAAATATAGAAATAATGAGTAAATATCAGACTTCTGGGAAAAGCTTAGGCATGCGCTCAGGAGCACATACCCTGGAAAATCATGAGATAATCGTTTTTTCTTCTCACATATATAACACAAGTCAAATAAGCTCCTCCCATTATCTCTAAACATCTGTCAGTAACTGTACATGTTGGAGTTGTAACATTAAAATTTACAAACTGGCTTTCAGTCTTACCTAAACAAAACTGTAATAGTATTATCTCTGTCAAAATTTTAGCTTGTACAGATATCAAATGAGTCTATTTTCAATACAATTAAGAAAATTTTAAAATAAAATCATTTAAATTTATTCTTTAGATAATCACACTTAGAATAGCATATAATTTAGTGGTCTTTAGTACTCTAACTTCTTATATATTTTTTCCTTAAACCACGTAAAGGGATATATTTGATTAAAATAAACAAGAGTTCTATTAAAAGCAAGGTTGTGGGCTCCATGGTGGAGTGCTTGCCTAGCACACATAAGGCTTTACGTTCAGTTCCTAAGTGCGTGTGCGTGTATGCAATGTGAGCTTGCAAACTTTAGAAAAATGCTTTAATAAAATAGTTTCTGATCCCACTCCACATATATTCATCATAGAGCAACCAAATTAACTTGTTTCATGATCACAACAGTACATGCTATTACTGTTTTTGTCTTTACTTCTCAACATGTCATAATATTCAACTGCATTAAATTTTATACCTGAGGTACATAAACATTGAAATTAGAAGTCATAGATCTAATAGAATTTATACTCTAAAAATTAAAGACCACCAAGTTGGCCAAATCATATAAATAGTAATGAGACCTCCATTTTTAAAAACATTATATAGCATTTACAAATATTTGTTGAGAGATCATACTCATAGAATCTTAACATAAACTATACAATACATATTGTTTAAGCATTACATTTTCATTTAATAATTTATTTCACTAAAACTCTCAACATGCTCATATCATAGATAACTACATGCCTATGGCATAGCACACCATAGCACAAGACTACAAATACCTGAAGAGCTGTTAGGATATTTGCAAGGGCTTGTCCGTATGTGTCGTGGCAATGAACAGCAAGAGCCCCTGGAGGGATTTCTTTCATGACGCTTTCCAGCATCATCTTCATGCTGCCTGGAGTGCCCACTCCAATCGTGTCTCCCAAAGAGATCTCATAGCAGCCCATACCGTACAACCTCTTTGAGACCTGCGGAAAGGCAAACCGCTGGTAAGAAAATGGAAATAAGCTGACACCAACCCTATGAGTCGTGAGTAAGCAACCCCTAAAGATTAAAAATTACAGCAATGATGAGTTTGCTCATGGGAAGTGTTTACTTCAGTTTACTGGTCATCTTTTATGGGCATTTATGTTTTAAACTCTAGATCAACATTTTGGCTAAAATTGTTGTTATATTGTCTGTTCAAGTTTGTCTTCATATATGCCCACCGATCTATTCTATTTGTGTTTAAGCTGTAATTTCACATAAATTTCTCAACTGTAATTGAAAAGAAGCATTGAAGGTCTACATAGGAAGGAGTGTTTCTTTGGGTATTACATCAGAGGTCATGAGACATCAACAGTAATTTCAATTCTGATGTTAAGTAGCTTAGCAATAACAATCACTTATTGTTCCTAGATTAAATTTCCTATCTTGTGGGTAAAGGTACTCATGTCAGATAAATTTCAAGTTAACTTCAAGCCTAACAACCAGCACTGCATGAGAGAGCAGTGTGGACTGTGCAAAGACATCATGGTATCTGGGCAGAGGTTCTATAATCAGACAAGTACAGATTTGACTATCAGCTCTCTCACCCAGATCATCCCTTTAATATTGGGTTGATCATGAGAATAATCTACTGGTTCTTCAATTACTAATTTGCTGAATAAAGATGACAAAATGTCCTCATCTAGAATGCTTTCCAAAGCCTTGACATACTTACATATACTTACAATAACCGTGACATGCTTGGCTGCAAAATAAATAAAGACTTTTTGTTTATTCAACTTGTGCTTGTTCAGAATCACCTTATTCCAGGGTTGTGGTAGCTGATGGGACTGATGAGAAAGCAGAGAGGACTAGGACCACTTGTTTGTTTGTTTGTTGGGGTTTTCTTGTTAATATCATGGATATATGCAGAAAGCAAACTAAAATAAAACTCTGGACAAAGAAACAAGAATCTATATCATAGCCTACAGGACACTGGCCACTGGCCTAGAGCCGTCAGGGAGGGAGGTGTGAGTGCCTTGAGATAAAGTAAGTTTGAAAAGGGTGAGAGGGGAGAGCCTAAAACGTGTTTGGAAAAGTACACACACACACACACACACACACACACACAAAGGTTAGTGGGTTCCAAACCACTGAAGTGTGAAAGGAAGAGAGCATTCCAAAGCAGGGAAAAAGTCAAATGTTCAAGAGAGTGCCATGAGAAAGCAAAGAACAGGGGCATTAAGTGTGAAGAAGGCTGAGCATCTGCAAAAGTAATCATGTTTCAAATAGTCATTTCAGAAAGAAAAGAATAAATTCACAAAATGTATTAGGCTAGCGCAAAGACCTCTGCAGCATGGCTGCTGATCATGATTTTTTAATACTTCTAATCTGTCTGCAAGGCTTCAGCAGCACCCCAGTTGCTATGATATAAAATAAAAATGAGTATGGAGCCCTTCCATGCTAGAACAGTGCAATAGGGGGACAAACAGTCTGGTGTCTCCAAGAAGTGGACATAAGTCTTAAGGCCCCAAATCAAGTCCTTTGGAAATAATCCTTTTAAAAGACAATGTATAATGGTCTGTGCAGATGCATAACACAGTCTTGGATGCAAGGAAAGTGATATAAAACCTAAGCTTCATCATTTCCTAATATATTTGCCTCTGTAACCAAGGACTTTTAATAAAAGACATAATGAGCTAGTCTTCATTTGAAAAATCTTCAGTAATCTTCTTAGTTCCAATGAGTGAGCAAGGAAGGAATTACTTCATCTGGACTAAAAGTTCAATCTACATAACTTGGGGTTTATTAATGATGTAACATTTACTGTTTAAGTGTTATATTACAAAATTTAAGAAAAGTTACAACCTTAGCAAAAGTTTATATTAATATACTTCATCTATAAATAAGTCTCCAAACTAATTTCCAAAGTAGAGTATTTGACATTAATTGATATGAATTATTGGTAAAGAAAGAGTTAGAATACAATAAGTAGACTTAATAAGCCAATATGCAGATTCTTAATGACTACAATCTATTTCCATAAATTTCCATCATAAGAACATAGCCCATATACTAATTAAGATCACAAACGAACAGAAACCCTGAAGCACATGCTCTATGTAAGTATGAAGGAGAAAGAGCTGCACACATGTGTGTGCACAACTGTCTGACACTGTGATGGGATGTAGGAAAGCATTTGTTTGGCTAAGGTCATGCACAAGCAAGAAATAATTCTTTACTCTTTAAAGTATCTGAATTATTACTCAATTATCACCCACCTTTAACAAGTTATAGCTGATAGGTCTATGTTGAAATGAAATGACTAGCTAAGTAACAAAGCACATCTTCAGTAAAAATTTCCCAGCCATACTTCTCATTGTTATCTGCTACTGAAATTCAATAAACTGTCTAAATTTACCAATAATAGTTATCATTTTACCAATAACCATAAAGGCTGGAGATATTTCTTACTTCTGCGACTTTCTGTGGTATAATGCTTCCTTCATATGGACAGCCCAGGGCACAAGACACATACCTGAAAATACAGAACAATATGATCTTTCATTTCCAAATTTCCAAAAAGTAACAAAAATACATCAAGATATAGCAGTGGTTCTTGACCTGTGGGTCTTGACTACTTTGATGGTTGGAAACCCTCTCCCAGAGGTCACCTAAGACCATGCAGTATATCAGATATTTACATCATGCTTCATTATAGTAGCAAAATTGCAGTTATGGAGTAGCAACAGAAATAATTTTGTCAATGGAGGTCACCACAACATAAGGAACTGTACTAAAGGGTCACAACATTAGGGAGGTTGAGAAACACTGTACTATAGCATCATATAAATATTCAAAGCAGGAAACACTAGTTAAATGTATTTGTTTAGAATGTTATAAATTACATATTTAAATAGCCAAGTCTTCAGGATTATATAGAGCTAACATGCAAAAATGAAGTTTCTCTCCATGCATCTGTCTGGATGTTCTGACAACAAATAAGATACAGCCATTATTCATTTCCAACCTCAGTAAGCAGTCCCCACCACAAAATCCATCTTATTTCTCTCATGAGCTTAGCTAACTTGTTTCAAATAGAATAATGTCTAACGGGTTTAAAGGTTCTGGATAAGACATTCTGTGAGCTTCCTCAGGAATTCATTTGATCCCTTTCCATATTATTATCAAGCTGGATGACAAGCCTATTGTAACTCTTTTCAGCTTATCTCCAACACCGCTTTACCAAAACATCCTCAGACACTCTTACAATGCAGTGTTAAAGTAATGCCTCATATGTCTGGTGTTCAGGGTGAAGAAAGACACCTGGGGAGAGGGGGGTGCTGGAAGGAGGGTTGGAGCTACAGTTCTTGGTCTAGGATAAGAAAGCTTCTAGATAGCACATGCTATGTTTACAAAGGAGGCTAGACTTTGAGGTGACTCAAAACTATTCTGAGGCACGCAGAATATTCAGAAAAGGTCCTGAAAAATAAAAGTTGATTTATAGAAATCAAGTGTTCCTAAAGTGGCCATCAGAGGGAAGGCAGGAGCAAATGGAGAAAATACTAACATGTTCATTGATCCAAGCTGTGATTCATGAGAAAACGCAAAATGAAATTCCAAACAGAACTTAGATAAACACGGACTGGGCTAGTACACACTGACTGTCAGATGTAGCTTCATTTGCAGGTATTAATATACATAAATTTTACATTTAAGGAATGAAATAGATAAGCTCTTCAACAAGCCCACCATACAGTTCGAAGGGCAAGGAGGAGGATTCAAATTTGTTGAAACGTAGCTTGCTCCTCCGGTTCTTATATAAACTTGATCGACATTTTAGATAATTCTTAAAGTGTAACCAAGATACATGAGAAAAATGGCATAGCACTGGAGAAAGTTGTATAAAAGAGGAGAAATTTCAATCCAAATAGTCATTACAATATTGTGCAAAAACTGATTGATTTACATTTGTTCTAAGTTCCAAACAGTAATATGTGACTAAATATAAAACCTAATAAGATATAAGGTGCCAATTATATATTTTATATTTTCTTTTCTTTCTTTCTTTTTTTTTTTTTACAAGGTTTATCTGTATAGCTTTGTCTATCCTGGAACTCATTCTGCAGATCAGTCTGGCTTTGAATTCACAGAGATCTGCCTGCCTCTACCTCACAAGTGCTGGGATTAAGGGCATGTACCACCACAGCCTGCCTCATATTTTCCTTTTAACTAAGTTAAATAAGGAAAATAGTGCCAATAAACAACACTAAATTCAAATTGTTCAAAACGTGCATCCCATGCTTATTCGGCTTGTTGCTAGGCCGTGAATCTCTCCTGCTAGATCCTAAGGCCTAAATTGCTATATGGGTATTTTCATTCATTTCTCACCAGTGGGCTTCCAAGGTATAAAGTTTTCTGGTTTCACCTCCACTGAACTTTGTTTTCATAGGACCTTGCTCAATTTTGTGTATGACTTCTTTGACTTATTTATGCATGGAGTTACTTACTACAAAACAAACGCAATATTCCACAAACTATGTCTTTATCTGACTTTAAGATACTTAAATTGTACAATGGGGGAAAAAAGCATCTTCAACAGATGGTGCTGGCGTAACTGGATGTTGACATGTGGAAGAATGAAAATAGATCCACATCTATCACCAGGCACAAAACTCAAGACTATGTGGATCAAAGACCTCAACATAAATTCAGTTACACTGATCCTCACACAAGATAAAATGAGAAGTAAATTTGAACACATTGGCACAGGAGACCACTTCTTAAATATAACACCAGTAGCATAGACACTGAGAACAACAATTAATAAATAGGAACTCCTGAAACTAAGAAGCTTCTGTAAGGCAAAGGATATGGTAAATAAGAAAAACAGCAGCCTACAGAATGGGAAAAGATCTTCACCAACCCCACATCTGATAGAGGGCTGATCTCCAAAATATATAAAAAACTGAAGGAAATAGGCATAAAATACCAAATAATCCAATTAAAAGTGGGTATTTAAACAGATATTTCTCAACAGAAGAAACTCAAATGCCAAAAGACATATAAAGAATTGTTCAACATCCTTAGCCAACTGGGAAATGCAAATCAAAATGACTCTGAGATATCATCTTATACCTGTCAGAATAGCTAAGATCAAAAACACTGATGACAGTTTATGCTGGAGAAGTTGTGGAATAAGGGGTGGTGGTGGGAGTACAAACTTGTACAGCCACTTTGGAAATCAGTATGGCAGTTTCTGAGAAAATTGGAAATCAATCTACCTCAAGACCCAGTGAGACCACTCTTGGGCATGTACCCAAATGATGCACATTCATACCACAAGGACACTTGCTCAACAGTATTCATAGAGGCATTATTCGTTAATAGACATAACCTGGAAACAATGTAGATGTCCCTCACCCCCCCCCAAAAATGGATAAACAAAATGTGGCACATTTATACAATGGAGTATTACTCAGCAGAAAAAAAAATGCCAACTTGAGATTTGCAAGCAAATGGATAGAACTAGAAAAAAAATCCCAGACACATAAAGATAAACATGGTATACACTCACTCATGAATGGATATTAGACATAAAGAAAAGGATAACCAGACTACAATCCACAACTCTGAGAAGTTAGGTAACAAGGAGGGCCCTAAGAGAGACATACATGAATGCCCCTTGGTAGGGGAAATAGATAAGATTTCCTGAGTAAATTGGGATCCACGTGGGTGCCATGGAGTTCATTACCACATTGGGCGCCATCTGTAACATGAAGGGGCCTGCTTGTTGGGGTATCTGTCCTGCCTGGTACCCCACAGMYGGCAAGCCCCAAAGAAAATCACWCAGAGATCTCCATAAGTTATAAAACTGATTGGCCCATTAGCTCAGCCTTCTTATTAGCCCTTGTATCTTATATTAACCCATTATTCTTATCTATATTAGCCATGTGGCTCAGNAATGGGCTTCCTCCTTTCCAGCATTCTCCTGTTCTACTTCCTGTCTGGTTTGCCTGCCTATACTTCCTGCCTGGCCAATCGGTATTTTATTAAAATACATGATTAACAGAATACAGATAATTCTCCCACACCAAGGGAAGGTCAAGCCCACTGTGGGTGGTGCCATCCTTGGATTTGTGGCTCTAGGTTCTGTAAGAGAGCAGGCTGAGCAAGCCAAGGGAAGCAAGCAATAAACAACTTTCCTCCATGGCCTCTGCATCAGCTCCTGCCTCCAGGTTTCAGCCCTGTTTTAGGGCCTGTTCTAAATTCCTCCAATAGATCTAGAAGTTTAAGCCAAATAAACTCTTTCCTTTCAACTGGCTTTTTGATCATGGTGTTTCATTGCAGCAATAGAAACCCTAACTAGAACATACTTTTTTATTATTTTTAAATTTGCAGTGCTGGTGATCATTAAGGCAAACATCTCCTCTTATTAATTGTTGAATTATTCTGCCACTATGGATTTTGCTCACCTCAACTAAAAGAATTACAAGGTACAGTTAAATCCATTTCTCAGAATGAATTGTATTATCATCATATCTGAATATTTATATAATTATTAGAAAATAAACTATTGTCTTTCTTCAATTACAAACAATTTATTGCATATTTTGCCACATATAGGGACAACTCCAAATCTATGCTGCATCTGCTCACCTTGGAAGCAGGCAAAAACAAGTGCTGATTTTCCCCCTTCCTTTGGTTCTACAATGTGAATGGCCTCCTTATCTTCCTGTCTCTGTTCTCTACTACCCTGTTTTCTAATGGCTTGCACATGGCTCTATTGTAAGAGTCTCAGGACAGTGAATTCAAGAATGACATTACATGATATTTCAATTCAGAGAAGCCATGTAAACTTCTAAAAGAGAAAACTGGCTTTTTGATCTATGACAATTTTTCTTCCTCTGTTGCCCTTAATGGGATTTCTTATAATGAAAGCCAGCAATGTGTATCCAAAGAAATATAGTTCCTACATGAAAAGCCAAAGGGTAAGGATCTCAAATACACCTGCGTTTACAGAAACAGCTCTAATTTACTGACACATGTGAGTCTGATACAATACATAACCACATCTGGATAGCTGAATCTTAATGTTAGATTCAAATCCCAGTTCCCTTGGTATCAATACAATTCCATATTCCACAGGCTAGAAACATGGTAATTATTATTAATGGGATGTAATTACATAGTAATTACTATAAATAGATATGGTTCACAGTGTATATGTGTGTTTGTGTGTGCATATATATACATACATACATACGTAAATGGTGGTTTGTAAGTGAACTCTAAAAACAGATACTAATGGAATGAGTTGGGTTTCGTGAGTACCCTCGTACTGGGATGTCCATGTGTCTTGCAGAGCTGATAACCTCCTCGAACCTTCCCATACTTTCTTCAATGGAGCAGTTAATATTCTTCTTGCTGAAGGATTCAGAAGCAGCACCAAAAACTGCTATCTCAGTAGCTCCAGCAGCAACCTGAAAGACACAGTATACAGCCCAATGCCAACATGTTCTAAAGTCTTGTGAATGGTAGCAGGAGACAGACTACCCTAATGGCATGTCTGTGTTCTCATGTTGCCTTAAGATTTAAAGCCAGATTCCTCTCTTTTTGCCACTCACACTATTTTGAAATGGAAAATCATTTTGTAGTAACAAGAATATTCCACAAACTACAATATTCTTAAGATTATGAGACACATAGAACATAGTGATGATGAACCAGTTAATTCTGTCTTTCATCATGTTATCCTCAAAACACTTTAACCATAATTATGAGGGAAAAACATGTAACCCACTAAAACCTGCATTTTTAGGAGATTATTTTGAAACCTGTTGTTGAAAGAGAGCAATACAAACTGCTTGTTCTTCTTTTCTTCCTATAATCCAGCAGAGAATGTCTTGGCAACAGAAAATATTTTCCCAATTCATCACTTAGATTTTGCTGTCTATTCCCTTTGCTCCTTTGCTGTATTTATATCACCATACTACACACAACCACTGTAATAATAATTTCAAAAGTCAAGCTTCCTAGATTTCTAAGATTCATTGGTGAGACGTCATGTTACTGTCTCACTCACTGACTAGGATTTACATGTCCTCATCTCTGATCGCCTGTTAGTACATTAAGAAGAAAAAGAATTTATCTTTTTTCCAACATTTAGTTTTTGTTCCACTGTTTAAATGTGAATTTTGAACAAATTAAATGAAAGTTCTATTTCATTAATAGAATAAATTAATGCTATTCCTTGCCAGTAATGTTAGAACAGAATTTTGCCTGCATTTTTTTTTTTGTAATCTAAAGACCTCCTGTGATCATGAGCAAGGAAGTCAGGACCGCGAGGGGCGCACTCACCCACTGAGAT
>LOEQ01004892.1:84719-110682 GCA_001685075.1 Bramus lutescens | reverse complement strand
TGGGTCTGGGTTACCTCACTCAATATGATGTTTTCTAGATACATCCATTTGCCCACAAATTTCAAGATGTCATTATTTTTTCCACTGTGTAGTACTCTGCTGTGCAAATGTACCATGTCTTCTTTATCCATTCTTTGGCCAAGGGGCATTTAGGCTGTTTCCAGGTTCTGGCTATGAGAAATAATGCTGCTATGATCATACTTGAGCACATGTCCTTGTGGTATGATTGAGCATCCTTTGGGTATATACCTAAAAGTGGTATTGCTGGATCTTGAGGTAGGTTGTTTCCTAATTTTCTGAGAAATTACCATGCTGATATTCAAAGGGGCTGTACCAGCTTGTATTCCCACCAGTAATAGTTGCATCAATCTAAGATTAGTAGTATTAATGCTGGAGCATAATTAGCATGGATTTACTTCAACATATTTGTATTTCAAAAATATATAGACATAATCTATAGTCTTTTTCATGTCAAATTTGAACAATAAAAGAGCTCAAATCCATTATTCTGTTATTCTAAAAGGTTTTCAACACAATCATCTCAATTATTATGAAATTATTACGGTACACCAGAAGTCCCCAAGTTTTTTTTTGGGGGGGGTCTTGTGTCTCCCACAGCCCACTGCATGTAGGAGGCTCTGTCTGTACTCTCCAAAGGAGATAAATCACCAAAACAGCCAGAGTAATTCCAAATAGGCAACATAAAAATTCAAAACCAAAAATTTCTAAGAGAAAATATATCTGTACTTGAATTTTGTCTTTTACATAATATGCACAGAACTCTAAGATGTCACCACATAAAAGATAATTATAGAGGAACAAATTTTAAGATAATTTTGATTACATAATAATAGGAAGGGACTTACTTGGTAAGAATAAGGGGTCCCCTGGGAAAAGGAAGTGGTAGGAAGGGTAATAGGGAATGAAAATTACTAACATTCATTGAATACATCTATGAAACTATGAAAGAATTTAAATGAATTTGAAATGTTTCCAATTAAATACAGAAGTGTCTTTAAAGAGACTAAAATGTTTTTGAAATTTAATCTCTACGTTTAATGGGGAAACAAAAATTTTGATAAAGACAACAAACTCAAAAAAAACTAAATATAAGATGAGGTACCATTTATTATAGTGTTTTATTATAGCATTTCATCTTGATTACTTTTATACATTTAAAGACAAAGGCAATCTAATTTGTTAATGTAAAGGTAACTAATCAAGTCAATTAATTATATTATTGAAAACCAGAATACATAAGTTTCTGAGTAGAATAAATTTTAGAGTACAGGATGAAAAAAGCTAAAATAAAATTGGATTATATCTAAGCTTAAACATTTAAAGAGCTCAACAATAACATTGCTAGAATGACATCAGCTTTGCTTTTCCTTTGACATAGTAGTGAAAGTACATCTTGGAGAAGAAATTACTATTTAATTCTGTGTAATGTAATACAGTGTTACGAACATGTTTCTTTCGATTTTTATTGATTATTAATTGTAATCAAGTGCAGGACAGAAAGTTAGTTCCTACTATGACAACTCTGTCTAATTTTTGTTCATGCTTTCTTATGTTTCTGAGACAAACAAAGGAGTTTTAAAGATTTGGGAATAGGTTTCATGCAGTCATTTGCCTTAGAGTACAGTGAAGTTAATCACTGATTTACAAGCACACACAAACACACAAGCACACACACATACACACAGGCTACACACCCCTTGCCGCTTCTGATAGAGAAATACAGAAATCTACATCATCACTCTAAAGATGTACTGATGCCCACTGATACAGAAATAACACTGGCCCAAGATAGGAAGGAAATTCATATTACAGCACACAGTAGCTACCATAATTCTAATATTATACACTCTCTTTATTCAAAAGGAAAAATTGCATACTTGGATAAGCATTTTAATTGATCAACTTAAAGAGAGAAACAGTTTCTGTGCTAATGAAATAACACTAAATACCTAATGACTACGTTTCTTTTTTAGAGTGATCGGCTTTAGTTGTGAAAAGAGGCTTTGCTTCCCTTCAAAATTAGAGATTGTGTAATGACAGTGTTAAACTAAGTCATGCTCAGCATGTCCTATCCTACATTAGACCCTCCACTACGAAATTGGAGTGATTCTCAGGTAAGCGATTTTCAGCCTTTATTCTCTCTTGCTTGGCCTATGTGTTCAGACAGGGGTATAGGGAAGTGTCGGATTCTTGCCCAATGGATATGGTTAAGAAGACCATGCCTATGATATGCCTTCATCAGCTTCTCCCCTGTGTCTGCCTTAACCTAAGCAGGTAAAAATGAGCAAGAGATGGGCTGTGGAGGCAGGTTTCTTTCTTCTCATTTTGCAAGCAGTCGTCGTGTCAACAGATTTTGTTCACATATCAGAAATCTACATCCTCACTCTAAAGTTGTTCAGCTGTTTTTAAGGCAGGCAATTTAATAAAGGAAATGTGTTAGAGTGAGGGGAGCATGGATAGCCCAGGACTTACCAAGCCAGGGCTAACATACATTTTCTTTTAAATTTAGGGGTTTTAGATTCCAGGCTTTGTTCCTCTGTTGATTACATTTACCTTTTAATCATGAACATGAAAAATAAAATAGTTAACTATTTCTAGATCAGTTTTGAAAATAAATATGTGACCCTTGAAAAGTGATGATTCCAATGACATTCCCTTTGTCACTTATCTTCCAGAAATCCATACTTCAATTTGAAAAGAAAAAGTGGTGTCTTTCTTCCTTCTTTGAAACTTGCTGGGCTTCGTAACTGTCTCAAATAACAGGTTATGCCAGATAAATGCTATATAGATTACAAGCTTAGCTATAAAATACATATCACTTGCGAATTGCTAAGCATCATCTTAGATGTGTAAAGGGAACACACTGTGGAGGACCTCGTACAGAATTCTGAAAACTCTTAGCACCCAGCCAGTCCCAACTCCCTCAGCCCCTTGTGCCCTCGAGTTCTGCTCTAAGCACCATCTATTCTACCACACTAGTCCCTAAGAAGTCTCTGGAATGCTTAGTACAATTTTAGCTGGATGGTTTATGGTTAAAAGACATAAGCAAAACTTATTATTATTTCAAGTCACTGAACTTAAGGAATATTTCTCATGCACACTGTGAAAACCTGTCTGATTCAGCTATCAGGGAGAGGTGGCAGTTTCCAGTGTTTGAGTACAAGCATTCAGACACATTTGCACACACAGAATATATGCCGCAGGATACCCATTCAGTGAAAGAAAACATATTGGGTTCATTAAAGCAATCTACAGGGTCTGTGATTTCTCCATTAAATACTAGAAACAAGAGTGAGAGAGCAAAACCCATCTATTTTTTTCAACTTTCTTGAAGAGCCAGCATTGCACCTTTGCAGGTAAAGGTGCTCTAGAACACCAGGAAATGGGTGCTGAGGTCACCAGAATTCTCCTAGCGCAATCTCTCACATTTAGTCTCAATAGCCATGCAATATCATTTACATCATATCAATTAACATCTTTACTCCTACCCACAGGTAAATATTGACTACAACGATGTATTTGACAAGTTAAAAAAAAACAATACACTCATGTAAATTGAAAAAAAAACAATATAGTCATTTAGACTATGCCTCTAAAGAACATATATAATTGGATCTTTTTGTAGCAATTATTTGAGGAAGTATGATCAATGTTGATACCTGGGATGCCAGTTAAGAGGGGAAAAATAAAATAAGACTATCCCAGTGAATATTCTTGGAGATTGAGATGCCTGCTTCCTAAAGCTGGTTGAAGTCATTAAATGGATCTATCTCTATTAAAGAAACTTGTATAATAGGTATAGAGTATGATAATATTGGATGGTTATAGGTCACCTTGTGGCTTTGACTTCCACGTCAGCCTCTAAAAGTATAAGGCTAAGCACAGAAGTTTGTAATCCATGTAGTTGTCCTTTTTGGAGAAACATTGGGTTAAACATTTCTTCCCTGTAGGCAAACAGTCTATGCTTTGGGGTAACACCAGGGACTTCTGGGTAAAACCATGGATTCGTTGGGGGGGGAGTAAATAGGGTAACATCAGGAACTAGGAAGCATAGCCTCAGTTAATTTGGCCAGAATTCCCTTCGTGGAAATGACAGGGGCCAGTATATAGTAGACCATAAGTAGAGTGGACATTCTCTCACTGGAATCATCCAAAGATGTTTCTGTTGCCTGGAAATATAACTATGTCTCAGAAACCAACAATGTAGAAGCACCCTGTCCCATTTCCCTCCCTTCCTCCTCCACCCTATCTCTTATCTCTACAACATTATTTTCTCCCTACCATCTACACTCCATAGGAAGACAAAGCCACAAAGGCCAAGGCAGAGCAGGTACAGAAGATATAGTCTCCTACATTTCATAAATGCACATTTAAACCTGGTATTCCAATCTAGTAAATGTACCTGCATTTCAATAAAGACTGAATTGTCCTCTACAATAGAATGAGCACATGAAAAAAGGCTACAGAGATCTTCTGGTTAACATGTACCTTGACCCTACCTTTAAGTATTAGAGTGACTTGCAAAAAAATGCTACATTTTTCTATGTACAGTTTTTTCTACTCTCATAAAGAGTAAATGGGGACCATGAGAGAGGGTTGAAGCAGAGGAAAGAGGAATGAAGGGGAGCAGAGGAAAATGTATAGCTCAATAAAATCAATTAAAACATAAAAAAGAAAAAGAAAAACGCACTTCTTTCCTTTCTGGGAAGACTTTTTACCCATTTATTCCAATAGGTTAAAGCTTCATCAGGAACAAATAATATTTATAACCAATCCATTTCAGATGATATATATATATATACAGTGTTGCACACCTAATTTATTCTTATTTTCAAAATAGCATTCATTTTAATCATATAGATAAAATATTTACAGATAAAAGGATAAAGTTAATGACTAAATGAAAATTTAGATCACTTTAATTTAAATAGCTTACTATTAAGAGACACATGCAGGAAATCTGTTTTTAATGTGTTTTCTTTCTCATGCTAGTGTGTGTTCCTTCTAACTGAGGGGCTACCTGGACTAATTTCAAAAATTCTCATATTGCATGTCACTCTAAGGAAATCTTTTTCCAGATAAGCTATAAAGAACATGTATTTCTTAATGGCAGGCATTTTATCATCTGTGATCATTTAAATTAAAGGTGCAGGATCCTGTTTTATATGGCACCCTGCTACCGTGGAACTTTTCTTTAAGCTATTTGAGTTAGCAGCTTCTGCCAAACAAAACAGTAGAAGGGAAACTGTTAAAAAAAAAACCTTTAAAATGCTAAAAAAAGAAGTAAGTGAAGAAGCAGCAATCTAAACATAAACTGGAGAACTTATTCCCATGACCTACGTCTGAGACAGAATTGGCTCCAGGGAAACAGAGAACTCACAGAATACCAAAAGGAGCCACAGACATTGTCTTTAGAACCAGAAATCACTCCAGACAACATCTAACAAGTTTCTATATCAAAATTTACTGTATGTCAATCTCAGACATTCTTTTTAAAGTTTCTACTACATGATGTTCTTCTAAAAGATAATTTAAAAAGAAAAGTTTTTGAATGTAAGGTCAGGGAAATCTAAAACAGCCACACAATGACGACCAAACTACAAGAACATGGGTTACCCAAAAGACTGTCTTTAGAGAAACATTTGCTGTGTTGTGTGTAATGTAAGGCAAGGCTAGGTGACTTTGAAAGATGAAATTTGTGATATTTGTCTTTGATTCAGGCACACTGCTCTTTTGTGGCTATATGATTTATATAAATCACTTTCTTCTTTAGATGCATGTAACCAGATGAGGCTTAAAGTAAATACATATCAATAGAGTCACTATAGAACATACTATTGAACATTAGTCGGGAGGTAGGCCCTGCTATCATGCACACACAAGGACCATTGCTGTGACTGACCTGCTGTGGTTACCCACAACCATCCTGTACTGCAAGCATCTGTGCTAGGATTTCCAAGGTTCAGAGAGGTTAAATCACTTACTCAAATGCATGGCACACTCTGGATAATGGCACAAATCTAGAACCATCTATCCTCAACACAGATGTTCTCGGGAGTTATGTGAGACAATTCAGCCACTTATTTAATATTACTTTGAGCTGAAATGGGCTCATTAATTTTCACAAATTCAACTCAGGACCAAATGCAGAATAAAATCTATCAATTTATATTTTCATCATAGTGTATTTATTTAAGCAAGGCCAGAAGCACAGTCCCGTTCCTACTTATAAAAAGACTGTATTTCTGGGTTTTTTGTCTATATTTTCTTGTCATTAACTATAAGAGACTAATTATGACCTTTTAGGAATTGTTCTATATTCTTTCAGATGTCTCCGTGACCATCATAGGTAGGTCTAAAGGATAGTCTATCAAATAATTTCTATTATCATATAATAGTAGCAGCATGAAGCCATCAACATTATCATATGAGAAGAATATTTTGTATGCAACTTTTTAAATCACTGGAAAATTAAAGAATCTTGAAAATAGCAAAATGTAGTATCTGAAATGAAATTTTGGTTAAAATTTATTCTTAATATTAACAAGATTTAGACCTAATTTTATAACTATGCCAGTGCATCTTATCTCTTTCCAGCTATAATCAAACATGTAAAAGAACACAGAATGGACTGCAAGCAGAGCAACTTCAATTCTTCAAGATGATGAAAATTTTTTGCACCCCTTAAAATTAATGGCAACTAGTGAAGTATAGTTGTTTCACAAAATAACCAAGGAAATGTGTTTCTATCAAGTAACACTTTCCTAAGGAAGCTAGCTGTATACGTAATTATATAATAATGGATATATAGATAAATGGCTGGGTCAGTCGCCCATGCAGATAATTGAAATTATATGTTACAGTTCTTTCAAGAAGACCTATTCATTATTCATGTCACATTAACTTACTGTGTATCTACTAACTATGGCCCAAGCACCGAGGATGGTGAACAAAAGAGACATGGGCATTATCTTCAAGACACAGTATGAATAGCGAATAATCAGAGATTTATAAGTATATAAAGAGTTTATGATCATAAACAGCAACACTGAGATGAAGAAACATCACTCTCTGATAGGGAATGAGAGCAACTCAGTAAAGAGTGAGTTATTGCTGACTGCACGACGTTCTCTTTCGCATCAAATGTGTCACAACTGACAGGATTCCTTGTTGTCACTTCACACCGTCCTGTTAGCGCTGGAAGAAAATACAGAAACTGGGGGGTAGCTAAGCACATGTATGTGTAAAGTGCCTTGAAGGAAAGGACCTGTGTCTGAAAGCCAGGAAAGTGAGAACGAGGATCAGTTCAGATTAGCAGGAGTTTCAGCAAAGCAAGTTGCGTCAATGGAGCTTGCGGTGGACAGGAAAACTGGGGGTCACAGATGCAAAGACTTGAACATGAGTTTTCCAGCCTTTTTCAGCGAGAGGCGAATTTTTAGGAGTTAGAATGTGTTTGTTAGAGCTGATATCCCTAGAAGCCTATTTTGGTCACTTTAAGTAAGATGGGTAAGAAAGGAAGAAACAGCTCTCATGTGTTCCATGTAAGGGAATGTACAATCTGTGGTTTTGTGGGTTGCTAATATGTCTGTGGAATTGAAATGGAAAATAAATATAGACTACAGTAGAGATTAGCTTATTGCATAGTTATTTGTATGTGGGTTTGGTGTGTGTGTGTGCACATGTGCACACGTGTATACACATGTGTAGAGGTGGGTATGTTATAATGTGCAAGAATTAGTTCTATTCTTTAACTATGTGGGTTCTGGGGGTTGAACTCAGGTTATCAGACTTGATCCAAAGTCCTATTACCCACTAAGTCATCTTTCCAACCCCAGAAACATTTTATGGGCTTTTCTTTTGGTTTAATTTTGTTTTACTGTGGACTGAATGATTGCATCACCTCCCTCCAGATTTCCTTGTATTAGTACTGACAATATCGTATTTGAAATGGAGTACTCTGAACAGTCTTTACATCATCACAACAGAGCCCCAACAATGGGATAATGCTCTTGTAAGAGGAGACAGGAAATGGTTTCCTTCCTTACTCTTCCATCTACCAGATGAAGATGCATTGTAAAGACAGAGATGTGAAAACTGGAAAGCAAGACTTCAAAGACAATAGAGGTGCTAGCATCCTGAACTCGGGTTTCCCGGACTCTAGAATAGATCTCTAGCATATGAACCACACTGGTACTCCATTACTCTAGCCATAACTAAACAGGAAGCAGTAACTGATTACATATACAAAGCAACCCCTTGGAGAATCAAGCATAAGATTCTGAGGGGAACCCAGAATCTTGCTATATACAAAGCAGTGTGTGATAGTGGCGAGCCTGCATTTGAATACAATGAGTCTGAGATGACAATTTCATATCCAATTGAAGTTTATCAGACAGATAAACCTTTTCTTCCTCAGCAAAGCAATTGCTGGCAGAACATAAAAAGCAGAGTGTCGAGGGAATCAAACTTTAGCAGGCAAGACAAGGTGCCACAGATAAGGGAAATAGGATGATATGAAATCGGCTGAATAGAGAGAATAGAGAATAATGGAGACTATGGAATGGGATCAAAAGTAACCAATGAAATGAAGTACATGGGGAAAAGTGGGGTTTGGGGTGTCTTAATGATACAGGGTTAAGAAGGGTGAAGCTATACTGGTCACTGATTACTAGTTATTCTTCAAAAACTCTAATCAAGTCTCGGGATTGATGAGTTTGGTTAAATGTCTGAAATTCTGGATAGAGCTATAGCATCTTTTCATTTTTAATGAGGAGAATGTAAATGGCTTCTCTCTTCCCGTGTGTATCTCCCACTTTACACGTCAGCAAATACAAGTGATAAAAGAAGCAAGAGAAGAATCTCCTCTCGTCCTCCATCTGCTAATGTGAGTTCTACCACACCTGAAGATGCTCAGGTTACTTGAAACGTCAGTCATAAACAGTGAGTCCAAGGCAGGCCCCAAAGCCACTGTTTAAGAACTTTGACCTGTATTTATTGTTTGGGATCATATGTTTACAGAGTATTAGCATAGGATTGGAGGTTATTTTTTAAAGATAGATTAATACTATATTAATTCTTAGAGAGTGTTAAGATTCAATTCATATATCTCAGGCTTTCCAAATCCTATCAGAAATAAACTAATAATTTATAATATATGGAAATTATATCAGTTACATCTGGTTATATATACATATATGTGTATATTTATACACATATATATCACAGTGCTCACTAAACTCAAACATGTTAAATTATGCAACTATAAATTAGAATACCTGTGGTATCCATCTGGAGGACACAAAACTGGTAACTTCTACTACTGACAAGCCAGTTTGGGAAAGTTGATTGATGAATTCAATTTTTATATCTGTAGGCACTATAACCTAAAAAAAGCCATAAAAATATTGTATAAGTAAATTGTATAAGACCTATTGAAGCATAAAGTATTGCTTCCTAATTTGAATAAAATATGCCTTAAGCATTCAAACAGCAACTACACACAAATATTATTTAAAATATAGAATCTACACATCATTAAAACTTTAAGAAATTCACTATGTAAAGCTAATACAAACCTACCTTTTCATTCTGCAATCCATCCCTAGGTCCAACTTCTACTATTTTCACATATTCAGGGAGTCCGGATAAGTGGGATACTTCCTGCAACACAAGGCATGAGTGCAAGAAAAAGAGATTGCTTGGGTTGCCACTCTATTTGTAGAGGCTGGACTAAGAATATCCCTCATAGACTTGGTCATGGAAACACTTGGTCCCCAGCTGGTCGTGCTATTTCAGGAGGTTAGGGGATGTAACCTTGCTGGAGGAAGCTGCTACCAAAGGCTGGCTTTGGGGATTCATTGTCTTGCTCTACATTCAGTTCTCTCTCTTTGTCTCAGGTCCTGGCCCCATTCCTGCAGCTTGCTGTTGTGCATCATGGTGGAATATCAACCATCTAAACTCCGCAATATACCTCGGTGATGGTGTTTTATTGCAGCAATAGAAAAGGTAACTAATGTAGTTGGTACCAGAGAGGGGGGTGTTGCTGTGAAGACCCTGACCTTTGGTTTTGTTGCGGTGTTTGAGGAATGCTGGGAGTTGGGACTAGTGGGCAAGTACTGAATGTAGAGATTAAAGCACTAATCTAGTAGGAACCTAAAAGTCAGCGCTGCACATAAAGCAAATTGTAGAGGCCTGGCTCACAAGGCTTCAGAAGGAAGCAAAGACTTTTAACGGCAACTGGGCTAGAGGCCATTGGTGTGATATTTTGGCCAAGAATCTGGCTGCCTTTTGCCTGTGCACTAAGAATTTAACTGAGGTAAATTAAAAATTAATGGGCTAACTTTTTGTCAGAGGAAATTTTAAGACACTATAACATTGAGCCCAAGCCATGACTGATACTGGTAATGTTTATGCAGGTCTACAATGAAATAAGAACAAGAGGGGCAGAAAGAACTACAAAACGTACAGTTTGGAGAGAAAAAGCACAAGGAAGCTAAAGATTACAGCCAAGGCATGTGCTGGAAGAGAGGCTGTAGCTGTGAAGGCGATTAGCCTGCAAGAGAAGTCCCACTATGCACCATAGTAAAGGCAAAGACCTCACTCAGCTAAGCTTCCAACTGGTGTCAGAAAGCCTGGGGCCTTTTCTGAGAGCAATTGAACAGAATGCACTGCTGCTAATGTGTTCAAGGGGCCACGGCCCAACCCAAGCTGGCAACCTAACTTGGCAGTGTTGTCCACAGGGATTGGGCTTTGGAGACACAAAGGATGAAAGAACTGAGGAGGTCTTGGATTCTACCTCTGTGGTCTCAGAGAGCCACTGAGGCCAGACAGCACCTGGCAGGAGAGTCCCTTCATGGAGGTCTTCAGAGTGGCGTATGCTTCGAGAGGCCACTGCATGAAGTTGTGGAAGGAAAACCTGAGTTGCAATGAAGACCCACAGTGTTGGAGATTTCAGAACCGTGGCCTGTCTCCCAAGAACAAGTGCAAATGGGAGTGGACCTATCCCAGGAGACATGTATGTTGCAGGCGGCCAAGCCTGAGGAGCAGACCATCCAAGCTATTAGACCCCAGACATGGAGCTACAAGACTTGCTAGGTTTTGGTCTTGCTTTGATCCAGTATTTCACAACTATGACCCCATTCTTCCTTTCTGTGTCATCTTATGTTTGAAGAGTTTAATGTGCTTTTCATTTTAATTGGGGATTATAATGAAGACATTGCCTTGAGTCTCAGAAGAAACTTTGGATTCTTCAACAGTGTTATATTTCAAAAGTGGGGACTTTAGGCATGGACTAAATGCACCTGAATTATGATACGGCCATGACCATGGTGGTCAGGGAGTGAAAAGTCATAATTTAAGTGGGAATGTTCCCCAATGGCTCGGGTATTTGAAAGTTTGTTCCCAGTTGGTGGTGACATTTAAGAAAGTTTAGGTGTGACCTTTGCTGGAGAAAGCATGTTACTAAGAACAGGTTCTGTGAATGTGTGTCTGGTTTGCTCTGTTTCCAACTTGTAATTGAGGATATGAGCTCTCAGTTTCCTGTTCCTGACCCTATGCCTGCTTCTTGCTGCTAGGTTTCCCATCATGATGGACTCTTCCTCCACTGGAACTGTGAGCCTGAAAACTCTTCCTTTCAATGGTTTCTTTGGCCATCGTGTTTCATCACAGCAGCAGAAGAGTAACTCATACACTAGTTTATTGTTAGAGTTAAATAATTATACTCTGCTAAATATATTCTCACTCTACAAGGTTAAAACAGCAAGAAATCAATAGCATATAATCATGATATGTTATGTATACTATTTGCAACATTGAAATAATTCATTTATTATAACTTCATGATATGCATTTATTGAAATTCCAAAAGACAATTTTTGAATAACTCAACTTAATTGTTATGGATCATTAAAAATCACTGCAAACTAGTCATAGACATTAATATCTACAGTAAAGAATTCAAAGTAAACCAGAGTGTTTGGAGGAAAGAGTGTAAAAAACACCAAAAGAGCAAATAAATTAGTCAATATGTGGCAAAAGAACTTAACACTTCTCAAAGTCAGAAGCACAAATGTTCAATAAATATAAGAAAAAACTGCCCAACAATCTTACCAACTTTAACCACAAGGAAAACTCTAATTAAAACTACACCACAGTTCCATCTTACCCAAGTCAGAATGGCTGTCAAGATAAAAACAAGTTTGGTCATGGATGCAAGAAAATAAGAAACATTTATGGACTATTTGGTGGTAAGTTAGTCCAGACACTATGGAAACAATATAGCGGTTTACTAAAAGGCTAAACATATAACTACCATATGGTCTGGCTAAACCACTCCCGAATACATACCCGAATGAATCAATGCCAACTTACAATATAAATACTCACATGGTCATGCATACTGTTGCTGGCAGTACTTAGAACAGCCAAGTCAGGAAATCATGCTAGGTGCCCATTGACCAATATGTGGAAAAAGAAAATGTGATCTCTATATTTTATCCATCCATAAAGAAAAATAATGCTATTTTCAGGGAAATAGATGGAAATGTCTGCCATCGTGCCATGCCAAATAAGTCAGTTTCACAAAGATAAACATAATTTTTCCTTGTGACTTTACTTGGGGGGGTGGTAAAATGATACTATGAGAAATATGGAAGCAGAGAAAGGGGAATAAAAAAGGATAATGAATATATGAAGAGACCCCAATTAAAATATATTAATATCCATGTATAGAAACATTATAACAAAGCCAGTACATTGTACAGTTACCGTGTATTGCCTTAAACATAGATTTTTGTATTAAAAGATTTCAACCACAAAGGGTCAAGCTAGAAGCGACTACTATCCCCCGAATTTGAATGGGGTTTGGTCTTTTGTGCGTAGACAACTGAGGCTAGGGAGGAAGCAGAGGGGGCTGCTTGCTCCTTTTCCTCACACATCACAGCTGTCAGCAAATGCAGCTTACTAACATTCACTCTCCAAATACAACCCAAAGCTCCTTGCCTGCCCTACTATCCCTCTGCAGCTGACACAGAATGATTTGGATTCTGTAGTCTCCGGCTCTATAGGCTTAGTATAGAAGATGTATTCGATTATTAATTATCATATTAGATAATTAGACAATAATTAATAAGAATATGTATTAATAAGCATGTGAAAAGAACAAATTATGCTTAATTAAAAGGTTCACATTAAATAAGAAAAAAATAGGCTTTACAAAGTTTATGTAAAGTTTAAATGAGATAGAAGCTACATCTTTCAAACAATACAAGCATCATAACTTGGCATTTCTGAACTGGGTATGGATAACTCATCATGTTTTCAAATGAGTAGATGAACTCAACTTAGATACACAGGACCTGGGGTTTTTTTTATGGTTTGTTTCCATTTTTGTAAAATACAGTGCACTCAAATTGACCAATTTATATGGTTTATTCTGTCCTTCAGATATCATATATATTCAAGGGAGAGGTGGCTTTTTAAAAATTATTTGAGAATTTCATATATGAGTAAACTGAATTAGATCATTTTCACCCCTTCTCCTCTGTTCAACTCCTTCTACTCCCCACTTCCTCTTGAATCATGACCTCTTCTGCTGTAATTATGGTTATTATACATATATATCTAGTAAATGTGCACATATACACACAACCTACTGACTTAATTAGTGTTGCCCACATGTACAAATGTCTACAGCACACCATTTTGAATAGGAGGCTCTTCTGTGAGGAAAACTGATTTCCCCTCAGCATCCACTGATTGCCTGTAGCCTTGTGAAATTTTGTTCCACCCATGTTGGCATGTTGACTGGTATAGTTATTGCAAGTCTTGTATAGATGATCATAATGTTGAGATTTCAAGAATACAACATCCTTGTCATGTCCAGAACACAGTATAGCATAGTGTTCATCTAATACTGAGTCTTTAACAATTTTAATGCTCCTTCTTCAATGCTATTTAAGCTTTAAGGGTAGGGGTTGTGTTAGAAATATCCCACCTGGGGGTTGGGCATGATGGTCACTTGTTCTCTGCCGTTTGACTAGACATGAATCTCTGTAATGGTCTCTGCATTCTGCAAAAGGAAGCATCTTTTATGAGGGCTGTACTGCCTGTCTACATCTTATATGTGGGCTGTACTACCTGTGGCTATAAGTATAAGAACTGAGAATGTAGTTAGAGCTTAGAGTGTTTTGGGAAAGTGACCAGAGGCAGGTTCTCCTCTAGGGTCCATGACCTCTCCAGTGAGTGGTTCTTGGCTAGGTTTACAGTAGCATGAATAAGTTTCCTCTTATTGAGCAGGCCTTCGATTCAATTAAACATCTTTGGTTAACCCAGGATATAAATGCCACTTTACACCATTGGGACTATCTTTCCAAGCAGTTAAAGTGACTATTTTTGATGCAGGCCCCAGTGTGTGTGTGTGTGTGTGTGTGTGTGTGTGTGTGTGTGTGTGCATGTGTGTATGTGTGTATAAAACAAGGAAAGAACTTCATTGTCTTATTTGCAACCAATGATGTGACTGGCATGGTTATCGGTCTGTGTTAATTTCCTGGAAGAATCCAGATGATCCCTGACACAATTCTAACAGATTATTCTTGACAATTTTTGTGAAACTACAATTCATTAACAAAAAATAATATCAAAGGAGGAAAAGAATTCTCATTTCTGCATCTTCTTCTCTGGTTGTGAGGCACGGGATTCTCTTGGGAAGGTGAGGAGGCTGAGGGGTAGCAGAGGATCCTCAGCTTTGGGTTCAGTTGTTCTGGATAATAACACTGAAATCATGCCTAATGATGGAGTGGTTATAATTTGATGAAGAAGAGGTATGGTATGAACGGATGGAGTAAGAAGAGACACTCCCTTCATTTTATGAACTCTCTTCCTCAAATGGAAGAAATACGACCAGAACAAAATCAAAACCAGGCGACTGTAAATGTGATCTCATTATCATTGTTTCCACTGCCTTTTCGCCATGGATTATCTTCCAGCATACATGGACACAGAGTGCTGCTTTATTAAAGGGACATTTTACACAACAAAGGAACACGGTGTTTTGAAGGTGACGATTTTATGCATGTACAATTAAAAAGCTGGGTGTTTTTCTTTGCATCAGTGTGATTTGGGTGCCATTATTCACCAGCTGATGAAGAAAAGCAAAAATCATGACCATTTCAGTCAAATCAGAGAACCTTCTTCCTGGACATGCTTTTACTTTCCTCTTGAATCTAATCTCACTATTTCTAGTCAACTCTAATTAAGCCAATGACAGAAGCAATTTCCTAACGTCATCAACATATCCTCATTGTACACGGACCTTGTGTTAAAAAATAAGAAGTTATAAATGAGCAGGTCTGGTAGAAGCAGTAAGAAAAAGACAAAATATAATGTGTGATGGTTTATCTAAAGGCCAGTAAGCTCTTGAGGTGAGACACTGAATGACATTAATTTAAGCCCTTGAAATCTAAATACTTGTAAATTTATGTCAATTATATTATGAGGTTTTGTCTGCATATTTATAAAGCTTTCTAGAAATTCAATACATATGGAGATTGCTTGGGAGAGACTAAAGATTGCCAAAAGAGGGCTTTTATACATATTAAAAGCTGAAAGATGAATGAGACACTGGAGAGCACAAGTGTATGTCTGCACAGGAAGTAGGTTTCCTTCCTGGAACCTCACTTGAAGAGCCTCAAAGTTCCATAATATGTAGTGAGAATTATCTATATTTTTCCAATATCATCTGTTAGACCAACATTATTGAAAAGATCAGCCTAAGAAAGACCTTACTTCCTAAACATGTTAGCATGCAAGACATCCATGAAAATTCCTTTCCTATTGTTTACTAATACCAACAATAAGTTAACTTCCCCAACTATATCCTTCAGCATTTGTCATTCTGTTTAACATCTACTTGGGAACTCCTCAGATAGAAGTATAGCAATTTCATTTCTATGACCTAATAACACTTTATGAATCTGTATTTTAAAATATATCTGCAAGTCCTTCTTTGCTTACCTGTCCAGAATCGACATAGTAACAATCTGATTAAAAAAAAAAACTGAAGGTGTTGGTCAATTAAGTCTTTGCTAAAATTTGGAAAAGTAAAATCATCCTTTCATTTAGCTAACACATTAACCAGCATTTTTATAGTTGTTCTGTAGATGTAAAAAAGCACACAAACAAAGCTCTCTGGCCATAATTTACTGCAGCACATGGCAAAGGCTCTGCATGCTGAGCGGGGGCAAGGGCTGCAGTGTATTCCTCTCATACATGGAACATGTGAGAGTCAAAAAATGATTAATAAGTAACAATGAACAGAGATTTGAAAATGTTACTTTTTAGAAGTGAGCAACATTGTCCTTAAAAGAATCTATGGTATATCCCATTTAGTGTGGAGAACAGTGTCTGACACCTACTGAAATATGAAAGATGTGCTAGCCAGCATGAGCAGTTCAAGAGCCTGCCCATGCCCACATATGGCAGCAGAACCTTTGGCAGCAAAGGTTCACTTTCATAAAGAAACAAAAAAGAAACATTAGACTACATTTGCACGTTGCTTTAGTTTTCCAAGGAAGTTTCCTATCTACTTTTCACATATGAAGCTACACTATTAGTTAAGTAGAACTGGAAAAGTTTGGATGACATGGGTTTAATTTGCCAATATCCCTGACTCCTACCCTAGATTTCTTTAAGATGAGAATTAAGCATATCATCAGTTATTGAGCTTTGGTTGAAAAATAAAATGAATCACTTTCATGTAGAACACACGTGAGCTACTTGACCCACGTTTTCACTTACACATAAAATTAAATGGAAATCTTATACTGATGGTATTTCTCTGCAATGCTTAGTGTATGGATGAGCATATGAATAGCATATGTGTTTTCTATTAGCAATAATTGGCAGCTTTTTGCAGTCAATTCCCTTCATGGTAATATATAAGATTCTTTAGTATCTGCCATTTAAGTATTCATATTTTCTCTACGAAACACCATCCATTTTAGGCAGATGTGTGTATGTTCCACTCATTTCATTCCTTCTTTTTTGTTTTTTTTTTTTTTGCTTTTGCATCCTGATCTGTTTCTGCTCCCTCCCGTCTTCCAAGTTCTTCCTCTACACCCTCCACTGCCCCCCTTCTGCTTCCACTCCTCCTCCACTGTTTCTCTTCAGACACAAGCTGGCCATGTATCTGGATGGATACCAGCTAGCCATGGTATACCAAGTTGCAGTGAATCTAGGCACCTCTTGTTCTATTAAGGCTAGATGTAGACAGAAGTTTCTGTCCCTTCTGGTCCTACAGTTGTTCAGCCCCAAAGAAATACACAGAGGCTTATATTAATTACAACCTTTTTAGCCTATAGCTCAGGTTTATTACTAACTAGCTCTTACAACATAAATTCACCCATAATTCTTGAATATGTTTAATCAAGTGGCTTGGTACCTTTTATCAGTGAGGCATTCTCATCTTGCTTCCTCTGCATCTGATTGGTGACAGCATTTCTGCCTTTCCTCTTCCCAGAATTCTCCTAGTCTACTTGCCCCACCTATACTTCCTGCTTGGCTACTGGCCAATCAATATGGATGACAAATCTTTACAGTGTACAAGAGCATTCTCCCACAGCACTGGATGAAGCAATCTTAAAAATAATATGTTATTAATTCTTTGAAAATGTCAGACAATGTATTTGGTCATATTCACATGTCTCTAGGTTATCCCATAATAACCCTCACCATGCTACCTACCTGTCTCTGAATTTATCTCCCTCCTCCCAATGGAGTCCAGTTTGAGTAATCTTTGTGTAAGTAAAGTCTTCCCAGATCATGGAATATCCAGTTTCACAACATGCATCCTTATAAAGAACAACTATAATAGGCAAATCAAATGTCATCACTATATGTATGTAAAAAAATCTGAACCTAAAAAATAGATTTTCTTTTGAAATTAAGTTGGACCTCTGAAGGGGACATTAGAGATCAACTTTCAAAAAAAATCTGTCATTTTTATCTCATCTGAATTATGTGTATGGTGCATTTTATGGTAATGTTAAACTCTCCACATTCTTTTTATTATCAAATATTAATTTCCCTTTTCACCCAGAATAATCAGAAATGTGTAAACCATTATCATTGGCAGTAATGTAGCTATCTATATGAAGCTGCCTTCCCCAGAATGATCCAAAAACAATTCTGTTTCTCAGACGCTTTCACAGAAGGGTTGACTTAGCAAAGCTGAGATTTGAATAGTCTTTCTTCAAAAAATCCACGTACCCAGGTTAGTTTGAAGCCAATCTTTGGCAACCTAATAAAAATGACTCTGTAACCAAAGAAATAACATCCTGTAAAGGCACCTAACTTTCAATAGACAATATTTCCATAATTTGTTAGCTCAGAATATTAGCAAGGGTCCCCACTTATGTCTATGAATTTGTAGACAATCAGTGGGAAAAAGGCAGCCTTTAGCTATAGTTTAAATGGGGATTTGAAAAGAGGTTTAAAAATACAACTGTAGCATATAGAAGTCAAGTCATCAGAGGTAAAAGGAGAGGATATATAAACATATGTGAATATATATAACATATATGAACATATTCAATATATATAAAATCATATGAAAACATCCCAAAACAAAGACATTGAAAAATAACAGGAATAAAAATGAATGGAACTATATATAAGAAAAATGTAAGGAGCTAAAAACAGCAATTTTAATGCAAAAATTAAACATCCCACAAAAGCTTGAAAAATTAAAAAAGGAAGAATGTTAATGTATTTATAGAACCAAGGTTGTATACATAACTCTGCTTCTTTAAATGTCAGCTTTTACTTAGTTTCAAGGAAAAACAATTCTTGCAGTCATGGTAATTTAATAACAAAACTATAAGAAACCAGGCTATGTGATCTCTAGACTTTTCATCACTATTATCAAGGTATTATGGACGAAGATAGAGATAAAATACTAATCAAAACCCAAAAGGAATTTTTGACTGGCAGTAATGATTGTGTGAAATTTTTGTCTCCTTGGTATTATTCCTAATAAAACCTCTCTGACTCACACTCTGCCACCTTTCTGATGTCACTCCCAATTTTGTTTTGGAACCCATTAAAACTGCTTTTGTAATTTCAAACACAAGATATTAATTGATTGAATTATTCAATTCATTATTTTAAAATGGTGTTATTTTGACAAAAATATTCTTCATCAAGGTGCAGTTATACTATATCTTTTGTATAACAACGACGACTTGGGGAATCAAACCAAAGATACATTGTGACCTTCTAACCTCATAATACTCTTTCTGATGTATAACAGAACTAGTCAGCCATCTACAGGATCTGTTTGAGCTTGGGAAAAAGTGTCTCCGAGTTTAATGAAACCCATCAAAACACTTGCGTGTAAATGTTTAAGTCTGATACCTAATATTGGTTAAGATACATGCTCATTTTCAGGACTACAGATATGTATAAATATACTTAGAAAATAACTAATCGGGGCATGGTAGTCTAGTCTACACGATACATAAATGGTTGGGAGTTTGTTACAGAGGACTGCTGGGTGTGAAACAAAGTGTTGATAGACATGCTACCACTTTTCAGTGAGACCAACAAATGATAAATATGCTGAGAAAGATATTACGGAAACACTTGATTCACCACAGCCTCAGAAAATTGCAGTATCTGAGAATAAGCTTAATGATAGATGTGAAAGACATCTACAATGAAAGGTTTAAATCTCTGAATAAAAAGAGACAGAGGAAAATGGACAGACCTCCCATGCCACGAACTGGTAGAGCTGATATTATGAAAATGAGAATTCAATCAAAAGCCATTTAATGCAATCTCTATCAAAATTCCCGTGACATTCTTCAAAGAAAATTTTTTTAAAAAGAACATCCTGAGATTCATATGGAAGTCCCTTAAAATCTTAGATAGACAAAACAAACCAGAGCGAAAAGAAAAACAATGGAACCATTACCACACCACAAATCAGGTCTCCTAATACTGATTAGACATCTAAGTGAATACAAAATCTGATGCCACAACTTGGCCAAAGAAAATTTCTTTAGATACAGAGGTAATATTAAAGGAATAACCACCATGTTTAAACATGTCAAAAGTAAAGCATTAGCCATAAGAGCATCTGATTCTAATAATACTATTGAAGCAAACCCTAGAGATGTCTTGAAAATAATATTATAGTTAGCTATGCAGTGCAGTAATTACAAGGTATAGATAGACACCTTTCACGTCATGAGCTATTGTACAAATGCTAACAACACATTATGTAATGGTTCTTTCTCTCCCATCTTGGCTTAAAATAGGAATAACAGAATTCAGGAGAATGGAGCAGGACAATTTTAAGTTTTAAGATCAATTGGAGCAAATTAACAAAATTCTGTTTCAAAACAAAAGAAGAAAAAGAAACAAAAGGAAGAAAATTTTTAAAAGGGTTGAGTGTTACCTCAGTATTGAAATCCTATGAACAAGACCCTGTGTTCAATCTCCAGACTGTATCATAGGGAAAAAAAAAACTCAAAAGAGGTGATATTGGTAATTGGTCCAAAATTCACTGCCAAGATTTATTGAGGTCATGGCTCTAAAGTGTGCATCCTGGTGCTTAGTTAACATATGATGTAGGTTGTTTCTTGTCTTTAATAAAAATAACTTTAAGATGAGATGTTTTTAAATTTTAATATCTTTACAGAAAAGTTAACATAATGATTTCATTGTTCACTGTAAAATATACTTATTGATTTAAACATTTCTAACAAGATGAATTGCTGATAGTAAAGGTAGACTACCTTTAATAGAGTTCTTAACCACAGTCAAAATAAGTTATGGAAATTATTCAAGATCTTTTGGTAAATAGCTCAAAACCTTTGGAGATATTATCCCATCTGCAACTTGCCAACACTTTAATTAACCTTCAGTGCTGACCCCATTCAACTCCACCCATCCTGTTCCACTGGGCCATGCCAACCTCAATCTGAGCCCTGAGCAGCAACAGAGGGGTACTCACTTCAGCAGGATAAAAAAATGAGACCTCGGGATCAAAATCTGGCTAAATAATGCCACATATGAACACAAGGCCAGTTACTGACTAACTGGAAATGTTTTATGGAAAAATGCTAATTTAAAAGGCAAATTAAACATATTAACAATCATGACTGGCAGCAAATGCTCAGAGGCAAGAGCTCCTCAAGTAGCTCTACAAATAATAATGTTGGTTGTAGCTTCTCTTTAACTCCATAGATCTTTTAGCTTGAAAGCATAGTTTTAAGTACAGATGTAAGAGGTTGGTTGTTTTTGCTGCTGTTTTGTGTACATATTGCGGTCTTTTTCTTTCTTTCTTTCTTTTATTAATTAAACTTTTCATTTAGTTTCCATCCCAACTGCAGTTTCCCCTCCTTTCTCTCCTCCCGCTCTGTCCCCTGCCTCCCCTCAGCACCCCTACTATCTACTCTTCCTCTGTCAACAAAGCATGGCATTTCAGGTTGAAGTAGGACTAAGCTCCTCCCTCTGTAGGTGCCTCAACATGCCGTGGAGGTCAGAGTACAACCTCAAGTGTCTGTCGTCACCTTCCACCCTTTGTGAGACAGACCCTTTTCATTGGCTGCTGCTGTGCACACCAGGCTAGCTGGCCTATGAGCTTCCAGGGATTCCCGTGTCTCCGCCTGCCATCTTGACACAAGGATTACAGCCATGCACTATAACTCCCGCATTTGTGCTGTCTTAGGGGAGCGGAAGTCATGTCCTCATACCTGCACAGCAAGTCTTTTGCCTACTGGTCTAGCTCTCTAATCAAAAATCTCACTTTTTAAATTGCAGAGTCTCTTATGCAAAGGAGGTTTTAGGTGAATAGACATTCAAATGACTACAAAAAGTTTAACTTGACCCCCAGGTTGGGCACAAGGAACTTCATCAAACCTTCATGCAACCCAGTCAGTCATGTCATCGTTACTGGGGTGAGACACTCAATCTAATTGCACTATGAGGAATGTAACAAAAAAAAGTTCGTTGACCTCAAAATTGATTAGAACCTTCAGAAATCACATCACATGGAATTCTCCTATTTTAAGAGCCATAAAATACACTACGAACAGTCAAGCAATGAAGAAGACTCAGCGATTTTGAGGAAGTGACGCCAATACATATGGCTCCATTAGGCACAATGTTCATTAGTCATCCCATTTGCTCAGGCCTAAGGGCTTCAACCCGTTCCCCTAAAGCTCACCCCATCTTTGCAAGCATATTTTTTAAACTGTCTGAGTCTACATGTGGACTCATCACTGGCTGGTTCTCTCTTTCACTGGCATTCCACAGAGGGGTTATTTGTAAATCATGCTTTTGTTTTCTTGGAAATGATTTCTTAGCTGTATTAGTTCAAGAAGATAACGAGTAGGCTCTTAGCTTCCACTCCTGCCAGCTCTTCTCTGAGGTATCCAGCAGCTTTACTACCATTTCAGAACATAAATCCTCTCACATCTCATCCCTCACCAACCCTTCTATCGCTTCCCTTGTTTAAAAAAAAAATCTGGTCTTTTCCATAGCTATGAATGTGCCCCATGATCTTGTATCTTTTGGCTGCCTGGTAGCCTCTCCCACTTGCTCTTCACCTCAGTTCCATGACACTGAGTTCTCTGCCGTCTCTTGAACACTTGTACTTGACCCTAATGAACCACTCTTCCCCTGTATCTCTGTGGTTCACGTCCTCATTTCTAAAATCTTTTCATAAAATAATTTGGAAATGAGTAAAATACAACAAAGAAACTCCTTTCTATTCCCTGACATGCTTAATCTTTATCATTGTTGGGTGACTTTCCTACAGAAACACAAACAGGTTTCTATGTGCCATAAACACAGTGCCAAATTAGGCAAAGGCAATGACTCCAGAGAAGACTAGCTTAGTGAACTGCTGGGTTTATTTAGATAACTTACAGTGGAACAAAGAGGACTCTGAACTCAGATTTAACTCCAGGCATCTGCATCACTGAAAAGTTCGCCCCAGTGAGGGCAATGACTCACAAAGGCTGTATCCCTGGAGTCCCCTGTCCAACTTGCAGAGCAGCCCTGCCTGTTGGAGAATCTCCCCTCCTGGACATAGTTACCATCAGCAGGAGGCTAAAGTCAGTGGTCAGCTCAGCTTCTTCTTGTTATCCAGTCTGGCAGTGCAGCTTCCATCTCTATAACCTAATCTAGAAAATCCACTAGAGGCATGCACAGAGGTTTTCATCTCCACAGTGCTTCTACATTTCCACACAGTGACAATTAACATAAACCACCACTCCTTGTCAGCCTCAGTCCTGTCTTAGGAGCCTCCTGCCTATCTTCAGGAGGAAAGGTTTCAAGGTGGAGAAGATGCTTCCAGTGCTCACCCCCAACTTATCGAGTTACCGATGCATAACTTGTTTGAGTTTTGTTTCTTTTCCTAGAGTGGAGCCCATGTAGATACACAACCTTGTTTCAGTACACAGCCACCTCTTAGAAGAGTGTCTGGCAAGAAGGGTATCGTCAAGAAACATTATGAAACAAACAGATGTGTCTCACCCAGAATTCACAGGCCTGCAATTATTTAATGCCCAGTTATATAACAGAGGGTGTGATGTTGGATTTCAAAATAAAAATCCATTACACACTGGAAAAGACAGCCGCTGCACACTCTATGTCCAAGATTAGTCTTAAAAAAAAAAACTTTGGATGAGAGCTACATGTGGTGTGGCAGCCGCAAAACAAGAGCAGACTGAACACCTTAATTTCCTAAAGGACAGGATGCCCTATATCTAAAGGAATATACTTGTTTCTGTAGTGAAACTTCTGCTAAGCATGGTGGATTAGATAAGCCCTGATGTTACAGAACTGTTGATTACATACCAAGATCCTCCATACTAAAGTTCTAAAATCTTACCACTCCGTAGGGTCATTTAAAATTAGAGGAGGTAAGCAAGTGTATCTGATCTTTGGACATTGCGATGTGATGCTGTCATCTCCAAATACGTCAGGTCACAGTCACGGGCTCCTGGGACAGATGTTCCTAAGGCTACAGGTGGGTATCCCTTGGGGGTCAGCAGAATCAACTGGGTGTCGTGTGGCATTCCATGCACTTGACTCCTTTATTCATTTAGTGCACCTTGGCACATAGCAGCCGCAGCGATAGGAGGCTCTTTTTTGCATAACTCTTAGATGACAATAAAATTGTAATAACTGCAATATCTATCAGTAAAAACATCAAATAAGGGAGAGAGAGGCTAGGGGATAGCAGCCACCATACAGTTTTACAGAAGAAGGTAGGCTTTGAGTTAGAACAAAATGAGGTGGGTGAAAGGGAAGAGTGCCAAGCTACACGAGACTGGAGAACAGTCCGTGCAGTGTTCTTGAGTTGGCGGGGGAGAAATGAGCCCAGGTGCTAACGGTTCCAAGTAGAGCCAGAAGGCAAGGATTAAATTGAGAAGTAGTAGAAAGGATAACTTAAAATATCAGGATTGGAGATTTAGAGAGGACCCAGGGGGAAATTCTTATTTCTGGGCAAATGCAAAGCTCTGGCGGGTGGAGGAATGGGACAGTGACTTTGGGTAGAGGAATGGTGTAGCCTGAGGTGCACTTGGTCGTGTTATCTCAAGCTAGTGAGAACAGACAGAAGGAGAGCTGAGAGGAAATGGTGAGACTACCAATAGGAAGCTGAGAATTCCAGATGAGAGACAGGAGTGGCAGCGATGAGGGAGTGCTACAGGGGCGAGACTGGACCCTAACAGCAATAGCGGAGGCTTTAATTCCAGCAAAGTCTCCTGATTCCCAGGCTGTTCAGAGCAGATGTGTATCTTAGATGATACTGATTTCCTTTAGAAGTTTAACAACGTAAAATGCATACAAAAGCCAGGATATTTACGAGAGGGAAATAGTCCCAAATGTAAGAAAAAGTAAGTTGTTAAATTTATTTAAAACTTACATCTCCATTAAACTCTTTCCTACCTTCCCCAGAACAGTACTAAATATTTTCCTACAGGAAGCCGCCCCACACTTTATAAAGTTAGGTTCAGTCGTCCTAATGATGCCAACATTTTGCTCTATCCATTTTATTTATAAGGTCTCAAAACTGAAAACTCACTTACAGACACTAATTTATACTAAACATTCTCATAAAAGTGCCCCCCCAGCTACCTTTAAATTATGTTACTGTTTGACCCATTTCCCACTGATGAGTATCTGAACCTCAGCACTTTGGTCTCACTGCCTGTAACATCCAGCCAACACAGGAAAACAGCCATGCCTAAGGTTGCCTGGCAACAGCTCTGTGTCTCCTGGCAGAACTCATCAGCAACCTCGTTTTCATCTTCAGTGGTTTCGTGGCTGCTTCCCACTGCCTTCTTCCTCACCTGGCTTGGATTTCGAACTGACCTTTCCCGGCCCTCGTTCTAATTAAAATGTGTGTTGTGTTTCCGTAGCACTCTGTGCGCTGCTGATGAGGCTGCTACTGGCTTTATTATCCATTGCTTTCCAGGTGGCCTATTTCATTTCAGAGACACTGTATCTCGAACCCCAGAGGTGTCTCTAATGTTGGGAATGTAAACAGGTTGATGAGGGGTGGTCCGGGGCCACTGCATTTAAATCGTTCTTAAATCATAGCATGTGTAGTTTTTATCCCATGTAAACCTGAATCCAGTCCTGCTTAAATGCTCTCTGCATCCTGGGAAGTAGGGGGCTACTCAGTCAGTTATGTCGGCTGTACAGAGGACAGCTGGTGCCCATTGTGAAGACTGTGCCTAATTGGTTCCACAACCTTCTGTCCTAAGCAAGTTAACGAGAGTGCACAGAGACTGACGTTTTGCAGGCTGCAGTCAGTCTAATGGACTCCCACCTCAGTGAGGATTTGAGAGGAACCTAGGAAAGCCGAGACATGGTACAGACTCCTTAAAAAGGATGTCTGTGAGGTCTGAACAATGACTAAAGCAGC
>LOEQ01004892.1:73522-84699 GCA_001685075.1 Bramus lutescens | reverse complement strand
GCCACTAGGCGGTGGGGGGATATTCGATCTTGCACAGACACAAACGGCAAGTGTTTATATTACTCAGACGTGAGTTGGGTTACCTCCTAAGGTTCCCTTTTCTATCATAATTTATTTAACATAGGATTAAAATTAAGCTGCCAGTTGAAAAGGCGCTTTCTGAGAGAGGTGGCGGCACCTCCTGTCATGTGACTATGATCCCCCATCTACACCTAGATGTCCAAGGTAATTTATCCCCCTTGAGCCCCAAAGTGTCATTTTCTTGGACTATCCATCACATTAAATTTAATAAAGGTTATAATCTGAAGGAAGAAACACTTAATCATATTATAGAGCAATTCTAGCCCTCCAAGAGCACAGAGCTTTCACAGTCACAAGGTCAATGTATCTACCTACCATCCATCCATATGATTATGACCAAGAGCAGTCACAAGTAACTAAAACCTTCCATACAACAATCTTTCATCCCAGCATATGAACACTCCAGAGACAGGGACCCTGCCAGCCACCGCATTTTCACATGTCTACATTTCCAGAAAAAAAAATGTTATACATAGTATAAACTTCAGGCAAACATGAAACAAGAGACTTGTTTCCAGCTCTGCATTCCCCCAGATTTGATCCTTTTGTCCTTTTAAAATTTGTTTTCTTTCCATTTATCTATGATCTATCACCACCAGAGGCATCAAAGCTAGGTGCCAATATTTGAGGACAATAGAATATCAGGAATCATTTCTTTGCCAGTCATGTTTGGTTCTACCCTAGGTCTCTTGGGCCATCCAGCCTCCAGCTCTGTTGCAGGATATTTGAGCACTGTGTGAAGATGTGTTGTGGTGGCTGGTGTAATAAAAAGCTGAATGGCCAATAGTTAGGCAGGAAGTATAGGAGGGACTTCCAGGCAGAGAGAGGGAGGAAGTCGGAGGGGTGAAGACCCAAGAGATGCCAGGGACCCACTGAAGGGGCCAGATATAATGTATAGAGTAGAGCTAACTGAGCCATGCAGCAGAACATAGATTAATAAAAGGAGGTTAATTTTACTTAAAGGAGCTAGTGGGACAAGCCTAAGCTAATGGCCAGGCTTTCATAATTAATCAGAAGTCTCCATGCTGTTATTTGTGAGCTAGTGACCTACAAAAAAAATGTTTATTACACAGTTCCTGGCATTCAGGCAGTGTCAGGCATGAGCTCCCTCCCTTAGTGTGGGTCTCAAGTTAAACCAGTCTTTGCTTGGCCACTCCCACAGAATATCATGTTAGTTCTTGAGTGCCATGGTAGGAGGTAGATATGTCTTTTCCCTGGTCATCACTCATCAAGTTAGGGAGGGCCTAGTGAAGAGTAGGAACACAAGGAAGAGCCTGGGTCCCAGAATGACATCTTCCACATTAGACTTGAACAAGAAATTGTCTGTGGTTATTCAGATGCAGGCTTGGGTGTTATAGAAGTTAGATGTATTGGCTAATGAAACACGAGAAACAGAAACATGATGACTAAGCATTACATTTTCAAAATCCTAAAGTTTAAAGGACCTCTAAGGACCTCTTTGGCCTACAGCCAAAGACCCCAATTTTTATCCTGCTGATACCTATTTGAAACTTCTCATTTTTCTAAGATGCTCCAATGTCTGGCACAAAAAAAAACCAAAATCATAATCAAGGGCAAATTTGATTTTGCTTTTAAGGACAAAGGTGACCTTGGGGGATAGTTATTACTTCTTTTTCTAAAGAGAAATAGATCTTATTCCTTTATTCATTAATTAGCTCGTTTGTCCATTTACAGATGAGACTGGACAGGAAGGCCTGATTGATGTTGACAACAGAAAAGTCTGCTCAAAGTATTTCAGAGCAACACTGTCTGCTGCATCATGAACCAGTTAGTACCAAGCTACTGCTAAACCAAAACTACTCAGTTGATCAAAGTTTTGCTAAGACTTTAAAGCAGGGCCAATATAATTGGAGAAGACTATAAAGCCGAAATAGGAGGATGCCTTTCCAGACCTAAATATGGTCTCCAGGGGCCCTGAATAACTAGACATCATTATCGTGCTTTACTGTTCCAAAATGCCACTTCCTGGAGTGCTCTGTGTCCTGTGAGTCCACACTCTGTTTCAAGTGATACCTTATAGCTTATAGCTGTTCTGAAAAACGTCCAACTCTCATCTTGCAAATTCAACTGTGATCTCCAGTTCATTCTGTCTTTTCCGCAATAGCCCCGCTTCATGTTATATACACACTATTCCCGCCTTCACATCCTAACACCTCCATTTAATCACCTCTTAATCATTTGCCTGAAAACTAAACACGCAGTCACTTATTGTTTCCTTCCAGATGCTGCTGTGGAATGGCTCCCGGTGGGCCTCACCTAGCCTTCCAGCCATGCTCATTTGGCTGTGCAGGCCCTGATCCCAGTGCTCCAAAGCTTTTAAGCACTTTCTTTCCAAGAAACCTCATAGCTAGCGCCATCATTTCCTCACAAAACAGTGAACATCTGCAGACTGGAGCATCAAAACAGCAAAAAGATTTTGCACAATTCTTCGAAACTTGGATGAAGACTTTATCAGCCGTCTTGGACTATAATTCAACATTCTCTTCAGTTTCCAGTAAATAAACCACAGTGGCAAATTTCAACTTCCTCTCAAAGGAATAATTAACAAACATGTACATGCAATTACTAATTAGTTTCCATGTCTCCCAGCTAAGTGAGCTAAACCTTTTGGAAAACCAATGTCTTACACAACCATCAGGTTGCTCTAAAGTTCAAGTTTATTCTTTGTATATACAGTTGATTTAATTGAAGAAATAAACTAAAATATACTCCACTGTACTGCTTATTTTATGTGTGTACTTTGTAAAGTTTATCAAAATTATTTATTCCTAGAAGACATTAGTATAAATAACAATAAAAGTAAGTAAACTACATTATCTTATGAAAGATTAATTACAGCTTTGGACTTATCCTTTAGTTTCAGTAAATGAAGACTCCTTTTACAGAATAAGAAAGTAAGGCCTTTACAGATTAAACTGAATCAAACCTGTACCTCTAAGTTCCCAGATGTTTCCTGCATTGACTGTGATGGTTTGTAGTCATGGGTTTTCTCAATCAGGGTTCTTAAAATTTTAACATGCATTTCAATCTCCTGTAGAGCTGGCTAACTCAGCTTTCCCAGGTCAGTTCCAGACAAGATGATCCATTAGGTCAGGCTGTGTACATGGACTTAATTTCTAATCAGTTCTCAGGAGGTGATGCCACTGTTGATCAAAGTACCACAATTTGAGAAATGGAGTTATAGTTTAAGCCAACTTTGTAAAAAAAATGCATGATTATGCTTAAGCAATATCCATCACTATCAACTGCAACATAATTAAATCCCACTATCAATGTAACACAGCAGGAATTAAAACTTAAGGTTCAATGTTTGCAATAATAATGTATTCTATAACACAGTTTGAGTAACACTTTCCCAGTTCTTCTGCTAAAGGTCCAAAGCTACTTAAGAGCAAATCAGGTAATTTTAAAGGGTCATTTGACAATTTACTGAAATCATGATTTTAAGTCCGGCAAAAATAGATTCTGTAATCAACTACAGGTAGATGATGCAGACAAGAGGAGGCACTATGGTAACTAATGTCCTCCATTGCTTTCCCTACACACCTGCTTTTGAGCGGTCTATCTCAATCAACTGCATGCACAAATGTTGTCGATTGTTCGAAGACCTAAATTCTCTGTGATAAACTCATTAATCCCCTCTGAATACTCAGTACTCTACCCCAATGAAAGAGTGTGTATGTGTGTGTGTGTGTGTGTGTGGTTTATATATACTACTATTGACTAAACATTAGAAAGCCTATCCTTATACATAAACATAAGTTAGTATATTTTATACACCATGTTCCAATAAATAAGTTCATGATTATATGAATAAACGATAAACAATAAATGTTTAACCATGCCAAAAAATACAACAACTAAAGTATATAGACCCTTGACTAATAGTCAGGACTGTAGTGATAACTAATAATTTGTAAATTAATTATCTCCAATAGTTTTGATGTGAGCTGTTAAAGCACAAATTGAAAATAGGAAAGATAGACTTTATGCACCCAATAACAGCATCCTCTGCCACAGCTGTAATATAGACAGCACACCTGTGACACACACACTCTTGTTTTCTGACTTTCAATTTCTTTAACTTGAGCAGCGCACAGAAACTGTATTTTACATATTATGAATAACTAATTTTATAATTACCTTTAATAAAGTGTAATTATTTTAGCATATCTCAGTTTATTTTATTCATAACATTTGAATGTAGTAACTGTTCTTCACACTCATTCCATGCTCTCCCTAACAGAACATGCCTGCAACTGCACACGGAAAAAACTCACTGCCCTACTCAGAGCAACTAGAGATCCTGACAGTGAGTTTTATTCATGGCTTTATGAAAGCCAGTCAAAGAGGAGCTCATACAAAGTTGGTTGTTAAAATTATAGGTTATTCTCTATCCCCAGTTGATTGAGGAGTTTCTGGGCTTCTGCTCTTGCTTTTAGATAAGCAGTTCTCAACTTGAGGGTCATGACCCCTTCAAGCGACCCTTTCACAGGTATCATGTATCAGATACCTGTGTTTCAGATATTTACATGACAGTTCGTAACAGTGACAAAATTACAGTTATGAAGTAGCAACAAAAACAATTCGTGTTTGGGGTCACCACAGCATGAGGAACTGTATTAAAGGGATGCAACATTAGGAAGGTTGAGAACCACTGTTTTAGACAAAGAAGACCCTATGGTATCAGCCATCATAAGCTGTAGTTTGCTCAGAGCCCCGGGTGCAGCTTCACAGCCTGACACTCCTTTTGGGAAGGCGAGGGAGGAACTGCTGTAAAATGGAAAGACCCCAATATGCATCAATTCAGCAGTCGTCAGAGAAACACTGAGTTCGAAGAAAGGACAGAAAACCTTATGCAAGTATATTCTGTAATCCACTGATACAAGTACTTGCCAATATGTGCCTGGCTTGGTTTCTGCTTCTCCTTGGCTGCAAATAGTCATACACGGAAGTTGTCACATGACAGGGAGATTTTTGGGCTTTAGTACCACTGAGCTCTTACAACCTTTTCATTCTCATTTACTATCTTCTACATCATCTATCATGTAAATTTGTTTTATTGTGTTGCTTTTGTATATCTAGTGGCAAATAAGTGAAAGTAATTATAATCATACTTTAAAATATCTTAGTAATACCTGCCTCAGCCCTACCTACCTGTAGGTGGATGAAGATTGCCTTATTTGATCAGTTGCTTGACAGTGATTTTACTCTAAATGCTCTAAGTGTCCTCTTAGAGCAGTGGTTCTCAACCTTCCTAATGCTGCAACTCTTTAATACAGTTCCTCATGTTGTGGTGACCCCCAACCCAAAAACTATTTTCAAGTCTACTTTATAAATATAATTTTGCTGTGTATGTATGAATCATAAATATAATGTAAATATCTGTTTACAGGATATCTGATATGCAGCCCTTGAGAAAGACTTATTCAACCCAAAGGATTCACAACCCACATGTTGGGAACCATAATGGAAGAACAAAGATTCAGTGGTTAAAAGAAAGTAAATTTTCATAGGAATTTTTCCAGGAACTTTAAGTTCTATGTGTATGAAGTCTGTGCTCAATATTAGGAATAAGTATAAGAATATACTTCATATAAACCCCAACTTTATACTGACTTGAGTCAACTGGATGTATCCTCAATTTCAGCTATCTGCTGAAGAACTAAAGCAGATGTGTGGGATATAATTGCCCTGTAAGTCTCTTTGCTCTTAAAGACCCAGAATAAGCCATTTCTAGAGCCAGCGTATTGAATTTATTCATGTTTCTACCATGTCAGGTTGGAGATATTGGATCCAAAAGAGAATTAATAATGGAAGATAAATGGCAGTATAAGCATTTGTAATCAATGGAAGTTTCTTTCCTCAAAGCGAAAACATAATCTGGAACCTGATTATTGTTTTTTCTGTTAAAAAAAAAACAAACATCAAATGATAGATAACTAAGAACTTTTATTCCTATTCTGCAAGAGCCCAGAAACTTCTTTACAGGTGACTGACAAGGTTAGTACTTTTTCAATGCTAGTCCTACTGGGCAAGTCACTGCCGGGATATGACAGAAATAAAAGATGGTTTGCAGCCTGACCTAAGTTTAAGTCCTGTGCTTCCAAGTTAATGATCTGGGAGGAGATTAATTAACTCTCAAGTTCTCTGCTGATTCATCTTGAAAGTGAGAATAATAATGATTTGGCAGAAATCATATGCAATATTTAGAAAAGCCACTGGAATTATTTCAATTCTCTGGTAGATCCATCATCGTTATTATTATATAATTACATAAAATCTTGTTACTAATTTTAATATTTAATATATCTGTCATTCTTATCACATACACGTTTTAATCTGTCCTATGTAACAAATCAGTTGTGAATCCACAGCAAGCATACAAAGATAATACTACTTCTATATATAATGCATTTTGAGTAAGACAATCGACATTCGGTTTAATAATCATCGCTATATCTTTCCCATTAAAAGGTCAGCAGCTGTATACCTATTTCAAAGAGCAAGAAGACTGGAGAGATCTGGTTCTCTATAGATGAGCATTCAACAAGCTTTATGTTCCATCGTCTTTAGCTTGAGTTTTTCTTTCCATATTTGCTAGAGCATGCATTCAGCAGAATTATATTAAATTAAATATTAAAATCATGTCATAAGGGAATGAGGGCTAAGTGATAGCAGACATTCATGAACAAAGTCCTGAATCGGTACATCTGTTTCTCCACAGGCCTTGGAAATGTCTTTTAAATATACCACTAAATCCTGGGCAAATGGAGCGCCAAATTGCCCTGTACTGTAACATCTGAGCAAGTCCACGGCTTTCTGTGCAGTGTAAGGTTAGAACTGTTCCATATCACTTAAAAAGTCAGAGAAATCTTGGCCCCTAAGTCAAAACTCTCAAAAAGTAGAAATTGTGTCTAATGAAAATAAGATTCCTATTTTGACTTCAGCATTAACCTATGATCAGTTTCCATTTCCCGGTGAAATGAATACATATTGGGTGAAGAATTTTAAAAGTGAACGCCAGACTCTGTACACCCAGTGGGTTACAGATGGAGAAACGCGGTGGCAGAGAGCCACTCTACTTCCTTTAAAATCCAAAAAAACACTTGGAAGGAAACCCCAGAAGGAAAGACGTCTGACAGACAAATTCTCCGGGGTTTCCAGCGGCCTGGTTTGCCAAGCTTCCTAGACCCCGTTGCTTGTTAATAAAGTTCAACAAAGAGACTTTATGAACACTGATTTCTCGGAGTGAAGCGTGCACTAAAGGAGTTTGTAATGTAGTTGAAGTTTCCTGCCATCTGTACTTTCCTACTTCACAGATCCTAAGACGCGTGACTTAGGAAACCGTAACCATGAGGTGCCGTTTGCTGAGAGCACATCGACCTAATGCTGAGCCCGACCGCTGACTCCGGATCTGCAGCCCACAGGTTAAGCTCAGCATCTGAACAGCGACTGGACTCACAGGATTCCACTTCAGGAGCTTTAGTGTTTCTCTTATGGTGCAAGGGAGAGGAACAGGAGGATAAAACGCTGCACACTGTATCAACTAACTCAATATAAACACCGCAGTGGGGAAGGAATGAAAAACTGCATCCTAATTTCCCTGGTCTTTACAACAATAAGCCACAAAAGGAAAACAAGAAGCAGACTTCTTAACTTAGGTTTCACTAAGACTTAAAAATAAGTAGTATATGAGAAATATTAAGAAAACCCACAAATTCTAGCTTAAAATAATATACTTAATAAATTTCCAAACTACAATAATAGCAATATGTTTCATAAAATAAATATACATTTTCCAATAAAAAAGAAAAATAAGTGCCAAGCATGCCTGTCATTCCAGCAGGAGGCAGAGGCAGGTAGATCTTTGAGTTCAAGGGCAACCTGGTCTACAGAGGGAGTTTCAGTGAAACCCTGTTTTGAAAAAAAAAATAAGTAAGACGCAATTATCATTTATACCATGGTAGTATGCTATGCCCATCAGACACAAACCATTTGCTTCTATAAACACTTAATGAACTTTTGAATATTTAGGTCCACTAAATAATAGAAAGAAAAGTAAGACAAAGCAGAGACTATTGAAGAGTTCAACCCAGTGATACACAAATCATATATTGAACACAGAGATATTTTGATCTGTTTAGCCACACTCAGTAGGGATTTCAGTTTCAATACAGGATACAGGGATGGTACCAGTAAACATGCCTCCTCCAAATTGGGGCTTATTTTTATAGGGGTGTGTGTGTGTGTGTGTGTGTGTGTGTGTGTGTGCCTGAGTGTACATATGTGAATCATGTGTGCAGGCACCCAGAGGTGTCAGACAAGGACATTAGAGCCCCTAAAACTGAGGTTACAGATAGTTGTGAGCCAGCATGTAGGTGCCAGAAATTAAACTGGATCTTTACCAAGAGCATCAAGCACTGAGCCTTCTCTCTAGCCCCCCACACTTTGTATATTTTTAAAAAACAAATATTTTGGCAGTGCCATATACTAGAGCTGATAAAAGGAAAACACAACCTTTCGCTATTGGTAGAACTGTAAAGTTGAGCAGCTACTAGAGAAATCAATGTGGCTGATTGCCTCTCTAAAACTAAAAAGAGAACACATGGCCCAGTCATACCAATCCTCAAATAGAAACCTGGAAGGAGGAGCTGATGCAGAGGCTGTGGAGGGGTACTGCTTATTGACTTAACCTCCATGGCTTTCTCGTCCTGCTTTCTTATAGAACCCAAGACTACCGACCCAGACGTCACACCATCCACAATGGGCTGGGCCCTCCCACATCAATCATTAAATAAGAAAATGTTCTACAGGCTTGCCTACATCCCAATCTTATGGTGGTACTTTTTAAACTGAGGTTCCCTCCTCTCATATGGCTTTAACTTGTTTCAAATTGACATAAAACAATCCAGCATAATATACCCTTTAAAATGGTCACATAGGGTGACAATCTGAAATGCTGTCACAAGAACAATAGAGCATCTAACAAAAACCAGTACCAGAAATGAGAAACCTCCATTTGTTGGTTAGGGTAGTCCAAGTGACTTCCAAAACATTGTACTGCATTTGCCCTTGGTTACCTCTCAGAAGTTGAAGGTAAGCCCCTATTGCTAAAGACATCTCACAGTTAGGACACAGGTTTGATTTGAGCTGGATCTAACCTGAAAGCCCACTTCCTATTGTCTAGCTTTGGAAGTACCAGAAAGCAGTCTGTAATCTGCCAAGGGAGGGGAACGATCAATAGTCCTATCCAGTTGTGACATCCATGATTCACAACAATGACCAGCATGGCAAGATATCTGTCAGGGTACAAGAGTGGCACTCACATGTTGACAGGAACCACAGCTCTCTAACTGGACTAAGTGGACACCCCACTGCACAGGAGGAAAATCGTGCCTGGTACTGGAAACATAGCCAACTATACAAGGCAAGTGAGTCATGGATCTTAGAAAACCTACTACTACCACCATTTTACTAGACCAGTATAAGTCCTAACTATTTTAAAATGAATCCTTATAACCACACATAGTGTACCTCTCACCCCTCATTAAAGAAACTTCTCTTTCAGAAAACCCCAATTAGATATAATATAAATATATCAATAGATCATAGAGAGCTCCATCCCAAAGAACACACCTTCAACATAACTCCTGCATCTAAGAATCGGAAACGTATCAGAAAGATTGCAAGAGATATAAGGCCAGGAAGTCTACTGCAAGGCTCCTAGAAATAACTACCTATACAAGTCTGAAACGATGATGATATCAATAGACATGCTAAGGAATAAGGGGGGTCTCATAGGGTTTCTCTCCTAGGAGATATATAACTATAGACAAATAACTATAGGCAAAACATGCAACTAATGACTGCTGAGAGAGGAGAACTAGCCCCTCCCAAGAGAGACCCCCTAAGAAATTAACCAACGCAAAGTGGTCAAACCTGAAATTATATACACATAAACAGCAATGAAGCCAGCAGATTGCACTTATACATTTTACATCTACACACACACACACACACACACACACACACACACGTATTAATAAAACATAAGTTCAATTGGGAAAGAGTGATGGGGAAACATGGTGGGGGTCAGACAGGAAAAGGAAGGGGGAAATGATGCAACTACAGCAATTATACTTTAAGTAAAATATATTTTAAAAAAGAAAGAATTCTCCATATTTCTGTCCACTAACTCTGCAGCTCTTATTCTGACCAGAAATGCATTCTTACCTACTCAAATTTTACATCACTCTCAAATCTACCACTTATATAAGAACTGCTATTCCCATGTACTGGATTAAAACAAATTTATAGGCTAGCACTTTTAATGCAATTACAGGGGCTGGCTAGGTAGCTTAGGAATTTAGAGCATTTGCTTCTCCACAGAAGACCTGAGTTTGGCTCACAGCATCCACAATGGGGCAGCTCACGACCATTTGTAACAAGATGTCAGAGACCCTTGCTGGACTCTGCTGGTACCTGCATTCATATGCATATACCACCACACAGACACAAATAATTACAATTAAATAAGTGCTAAAATATTTAATTGCAAGAAAAAATTGGAAAACAATGATGTAAATAAAAAGCAGAAGAGAGAGGCAATATTTTAAAGGAATACCATGTTGCAGAATAAAAACGAAACCTTGGAGAGCTAGAGAAATCCATTTAATGGACTGGATGCTCTTCCAGAGAATCCAGGTTCAATTCTCAGAATGCACACGATAGCTCACAACAGTTTGTAATTACAGTTTGAGGGGATTTCACACCTTCTTCTGGCTTCTGGGGGGCACCAAGCATATACTGTGAAAGAAAACACAGCTTCAAAACAGACAAAGGAGGCTGAGAACTAAGATGGGGAAGTGGACACAAAGTTCCACCCATAACCAAGAAGCTATTTGCAATTTATGTCTGCTTGGAAAAAGAAAATTAGTTTTCTCCAATGAAGTGTCACTGTGTGTATCAACCACACTCCAGGGTGGACCCCATGCCCAGGAGTAGGTCCTTCTTGGTTGATTTGGTGTGTGTGTGTGTGTGTGTGTGTGTGAGAGAGAGAGAGAGAGAGAGAG
>LOEQ01004892.1:33392-48030 GCA_001685075.1 Bramus lutescens | reverse complement strand
GGGTATAAGCTAGCCGTGCGGGAGCCGGGTGGGATGAAAAGCAGGCCCGTGCTCGCCTCATCACTACAAATGGCACACAGAAAAAACAGAGTTTAACACAGCTCCCTCTACAGATAACTATAAGCTGTAGGCAGGGAGCAATTTGTAGACGCTACTACATTCCCAGAGAGGAGCATGGTTAATCCATGTGCAAAGATGTAAATCCTAGGAAGTGAGACTTTCCAAGTATTGACTTGGGGTCTGTATACAACAAAGGTGATATCAAACGTTTCTCATTTTATTAAAAAATAAAAGATGGGCTAAAAGATGGACAGCTAAAGAGATGGCCTAGTGGTTAAGAGTATGTACTACTCTTGCAGAAGATCCAAGTTTTCAGTTACTGGCATCGGGGTGTTTACAATATCTGTTGTAACTTCTGTTCCAGGGGAAATCAGATACTTCTGATCTTCATGGACACCTATGAGCACACACACACATGCATGCATGCACAGAGAATAATTAAAATAAAATAAATTTTAAACAATATAGAAAAAGTGTAATGTATTGTATAATCACATGCTGTTTGGATGGTTTTAAAATACTGAAGTGCATGTACAATCAAAGATGTAGCATGGTTGGTAAAGTGCTTATTGTATAAGCACACAGACCTGAATTCAGTGCCCACCACTCATGGAAAAAGCTAGGCATGTTGCCACATACTTGTAATCCCAGTCAAGAAGACAGGAACAGGCAGGTCTCTGGTACTTCCAGACGAGCCAGTCTCACCAACCTGGTAAACTCCAGCCTGCTAGAAACCCTGGTATCTCCAAAAGGTGAAAGATACCTGAAGAACAAACCAAAAGGCTGAACTACGGTCTCCACATTCATGTGTACCTCCACACATATGTGAACATGAACATATAAACATGTGCACTCATATAATAAAGTTTGACCATTTTGATTCTCCTACCACAAGTGGTGTCTCTTACTGCGTCCCACATCTTTAACTTAGGACTAATCTTTTTGTTGTTGGTTTTTTGTTTTGTTTTGTTTTGTTTGGTTTGGTTTGGTTTGGTTTGGTTGGTTGGTTGGTTGGTTTTCAAGACAGAGTTTCTCCATGTAGCTTTGGAGCTTGCCCCGGCACTAGCTCTGTAGACCAGACTGACCCTGAACTCACAGAGATCCACTGGCCTTTGCCTCCCAAGTGCTGTGATTAAAGGTGTGCACCGCTGCCGCCCAGCGACTCAGGGCTAATCTTAATTGGTTCATTGCTATATACAGAGTCCTGTGACACTGGTGCATAGTGACTTCCAACCCTCGGTTAGAAAGAATCACCATTCTTTGACTGAATCACATTAATCATTCACTCTCATAGGCCTCTCTTGTGACATGGCCTTTGAGAATCCACTTGACACACTTAAAGGAATTTGCAGCATCTGAAGAAGCCATGTGTAAACACACTCAAGTCAACAGACTCAGTCTAAATGTCAAACTGCAAGTAGACTTTATCTTTAAAGTAGACTCTCCAGCCCCCCACACTTTTTAAGATGTAGTCATCCTTTGGTCTTCCCAGCAGGGGTACCAGACAGACTCGACCAACACTCTAGTAGTACGTAGTGGCAGGGCCTTGAGAGATGACTGGGTCATGAGAACTGTACAATGGATTAATTCATTGGTGAATTCGTCTGAATGGGCTAACAGCAAGTTCAGATCCAGTCTAAGAAAAGAGGTCATAGAGGGTCATAGGCTTCTGAAGGGAATATCCTGTCACGTTAGTGTTTTCTTCCTCCTCTCCTTCCCTCACCACCTCTCCTCCCCTCTTCCACAGAGGCCACTGAGGTGAGTAACCTCCTCTATCACACGACCCTGCAGCCAAGATGTTCTGTCTACTCTCAGGCCTAAAGCGATGAAGTCAGCTGGCCTAGGACAAAAATGTCTAAAACTGTAAGCCAAAATAAACATTTTCTTATTGGGCTTTTTGAAGTTTTTTTCCAAAGTATTTGTTACAGTGTCATTGTATATGGCAATAAGTTCAATACCTCTTGCATTTTCTTTTAATATTTACAGAACACTAGTATTAAAACCTGAGGATGTCAGATTTTAGGTTAAAATCAGCAAGTCTGTAAAACTCTCATCTAACTCAAAATACTTCTGACAAATCAATAAAAAACAGCAAAACTTTGGAAACTTCATGAGTTACCACTTTACAGTATTTTCAGGCCATGTCTTTATGCATTTCAACTACACACACACACACACACACACACACACACTTGAAAGCATATATATAGCATATATATAGCAGAAGTTACTTTCAAATTAGTTCATACAGCTTATATCTCCAAAGATTCAATTCTTTGTTAAACTGTTACTTGCCTACTTACATATTTTTATTTAAAGCAGCTGTGACAATTCTACTTACTATGTAGACTTTGAAAAAAAATCAATGAAGAACACTAAAATATATATGAAACCTATAATTAAAACCAGTTGTTAACTTATCAACATACAAAAAATTTAAATCAAATATTACCATTTAAATGAAAAATATATTAAAATGGCATGTTGTACATAAAAAAATAAGATGTTGTATACAAAACTCAAATGTTCTTGTGCTCAGCAAGCAAATACGGACATCATTTGCTCCTTCACATTTTGTTTGGATTTCATTTCAAGGTTGAATTGCAGTATTTAAATGTTATGAATAATGTAAAATCTTCCTTGGAATCTATGATATGGAAGTAAAAATATTGTGATTTGGGGGTTCTATTGCAAATACCATGTCAACAAACTTAGTAAGATTTTAATAAAAAACTGGAAAACTTTTGATATCCTATAAATTTTTGTAATGTACTAAAGTCATATTATAATAAAGTATTTAGATATGATTCACAACTACTTTCTATGTATGAAGACATAACTTCTTCCAAGTAAGACTGTTCAATGTAAAAATTAATCCCAGGTTTTCAGAGATGTGATTGAAAAGGATACAGAGGTTGAGAGGAAGGAATTGAAAAATAAATATATGAATAAGTTGTTAAAGGAAAAGGTTGAAAAGGCTCAGAGCTCATGGCCCAGAAAATTACATGTCTAGGTTCTATGTGAAATGAAAAACTAAAAAAAAAAACCCAAAACCTGCTTTTTCCTTTGCTGGTGAAAACTTATGGAAAGGAAATACTAATTAAAATGGTTGAAATGAAGTCATTATTTAAAACCTAAGGGAGTACAATATTCATCAAAGGAAGGATGTTAGTTGAAATTATAAATGGGACAATTTATAAGAACAGAAAATTGAAAGGATCTTCAATGACCAGCACAATTTCACACACACACACACACACACACACACACACAAATGTTTCACTCTTTGCTAAACTCACTTTCTGGACTGACTAATCAGGTAAGATAAGAATAAAGAATCAAGAACCTGAACCCTCCCCCTTCACAAGATAATACTTGCAGAGCAATAGCCTAGCTAACAGTAAATGTCTGAGGAGATTCCATTACTTCAACTGTGTGGCTACAAAGATTAGAGTTTGGACTGATGATAGAATCCTACATTTATAGCAATTAAGTATAGCTTTCAGCGTTGAGTTCATGGTAAGCTAATTCGTACAACTAATCTGCACAGCTTCAGAAGACAGGTTGTCATCACTAGATATGGTCAAATATCGAGTCAGAGCAAACAAAACTCCTGCTCTAGAGTGTTCTGTCAGTTATCTACAGCCACTAGGGTTGCCAAGTGTTGGATACATTCAGACATGGCCAGATCTGATGATTTTGTGCTGTGTCCTGCTCTACCTCAGACACCATGTCCCAAATGTCTAGTATTTTGTTGATGCCAAAGAAATTACAAAAATGTCAAAGAGCTATTTATCTGTCACAATAATGGGTGCTTAAATTACTTAAGTGGCAACACCAGTCGAAAGACATAATCCATACATTAGGAGCTGGACAGACTCTTACAGAGTTTCCTGCTGTCCTGGCTAAAAGACCAACCAAGGGGACTGAGACTTAAAAGGACTTGCTTTTCATAGCCAAGGAGAGAAACAAAGAAAGCTGTTTTTGGCTGGAGGCCCAAGTCATGACAAATAGCCACCATTAATTGGTGAAAGAAAGCCAAATCCGTTCACATGCTCTGAAACTCACAAGTCAACAAGAGCCGCACTTCTTCAATTTCCAGATGAATGACAGCTTTACGCTTCTGAAAGGAAGCTTTTGGTTCCTAGAAGGATAAAAATGCAGACTGGAAGACTTGTAGTCACATTTGAAGCACCATCTTTTAAGACTCACTGCTGACATTTCAGAATTTTGTTTTCCCGACTTTGCCTTTTCTTCCACATGAAAAAAAAAATCAGTTCAGTGGTTAAGAAGGCATTGAGCACACCCAAAATCTGCAGCTTGGTACCCAGCAACATCCCTAATAAATAAACACAAAGCCAATAGAATCAAGTAACATGTCTAGGTGACACTAAATATTTGTAATTTCTGGTGTAAGTAATAATGATTAGATACAAACCCACAGGTATTATTTTGCATAAAATTTGCATGAATTATATTTTAATAAGCACTCACAGCATTTTGATGGTTTTCTGTTTCTCATTCTTTGAAATAACAAAACAAAAAATCAAAATGTATATGTTATTCAAAACTCAAGATCCTGAAAGAGTTGAGCTGTTGACATTACCATACATGAATCTAAGTCAACAGATCAACTCTCTTTTATAATATTCATCTGTATTTAAGACTTTGTTTGTTACATTGATGAGTACAATTATTCAAAACTCAAACATATAAGTGATAGAATCTGAGTGTAATTCTAGTGGAAGTATGTGAGTCTTTTCAAACACAAAGGTTATCAGTCGTCAGTATGTCTCAGAATCACATAGGGGGCTGCTAAAATATGAATTAATGAGCCTTAGACAAGGACTTTGATTTAGCTGTTCTGATATAAGATCCCAGAGTGTGAAGTTTTTTCACAAGTACTGTATGTTTATGCTGCTGGTCCCAGGAAGAAACTTTGAGAACTGTTGACTTAAGGACCTGAGAAATAGCATGAAAATGTTATCTTTTGTTATTCTAGAATCTCCTGTCTACAATTTATTTGAACAAATGATTCTATTTTCTATAATCAACTTAATACAGTTGGTTTTCTGCTTGTACAAGGCAGAAAAGATTGCAACAGCTAAATTGCAAGTATCCATATAAAGAATTAACACTTCTTCATAATTCAGATATTAGGAACTTGAAGTTTTTATTTAAACTTCATTTAGGTTATGATTTATCTTCAATTCTATCTCTAGCAAATTTTGTTTCTAAATAAAGAATACAGGGATATTCTGGAGGGCTTTCTGCATCTGACCATTCAGGGTAGTTTTCCAGAAAAGTGATATGTTCTATCATACTTTGTGACTTCATCCTGGAAGTATACAGGCTATGAATACTGGACTTCTTTCAGTGGGCTTGGAATGTGATTATTTCCCTTTGCTACTAGGGGACAGAACATGGCTTTACCAACTGGGTGTTGTGTCACCACAAATCTTCACGTGAGAAAGGTGCTCTGTTTCTTACCACTCATATTGACTTTAGCCTATTACTACATCTCCACAGCAAACTAGTCTAAAACTTGCTAGGATTCCTTTCAAAACCAACTAAATGTCATAGAACACAAACTTTTAACATCATCATGTGCTGCTGATAAGCCAACTAATGGCAAAACTACATCCTTTTGGAAACTCAAGAGTATAGGACTTGAGATCTGAGTGTGATTTTAGAATACTATACATCTTTAAAAGTTAGATGAGGGCAATTAATATGGCTCATCAGGTGAGGGTGCCTGCCTCCAAGTCTGAAGACCTGAGTTCAATCTCTGGCACCCACATGGTATAAGGAGAGAAACAATGAATTCTGCAAGTCTTCCTCTGCCTTTGTCTTTCCTCTGTCAAGGCACACACTGTGTACACACGTCTACATGCACACACATACACACACGTGCACACACACCACTGAATAATATAAATTTTATAAAATTATATAAAAAATCAATTAACTTTTTTTCTACAAATTACAATTTGCCCAGCACAATAAATTTTTTTCTACTGGAGAGAAACTGATGGGCTCAAGTGTGTACAGTCTATAAGTTCTCTCATATACTTAGCTTACATTTCTTTCCATGAGTGAAAAAAAATGAGCTTGTTCCACAATAACATACAAGCCTTCTATTGGTTCAACAGCTAAGAGGATAGAGAAGTTTGATGGAGAGAAAGTTCATTCACTAAAGTGTCTCATCCAAAATTTCCCTCCCCCTCCCCTTTTTCTTTTAAAGGAAACCTTTTAGAGCAAAGTTAAGCATTGGATGGGAGTTGGTCCAGTCGTTGCTGCAGGCTCCAGCACCACTGAATGCTTTATCTACAGAGCTCTTGCCAAGTTTCCTACTGACAGAGAAGCCCTGAAATATGAACCTAGAAGTCAATTCATCAGAAAACAAATATTACATATAAATTAGCTGGAGGAGATGAAAACTGTACAGATTCTCCAACTTCCATAATTATTTTGAAACAAAACAATTCCCTCCTATTTCTGCCAAAGTATTTGGCAAGCATACAAAAGTGGCTACAAATTAGCATAAAAAACTTAATACTGCATTTATCTTTCTAGATTAGTTTAAATAACTTCCAATTTCTTAAGCTTTGTAGGTTGGTATTTTGAAACAGTAAAGGTATTTTTAAAGACTATGCACATAATTTCCAGAACCTTTAGGTGAAAACAAAAGGGAATTTTAGCTGATAAAATATTTACAGTAGGTAAACTTATTAAAAATACAATGAAAAATTCAGAGGATATTGGCAGATCAATATGCAGTTTTAAAGGTTTATTTTACTTTTGAAATTAACCATGAATGCAATGTTTTCTTAAAATTTTTTCACTTAGCAGTATATCTAAATCTATAGAAGAGGTTATCATTAGATTATACTGACATTTTATACTCACTCATATTCAAACAGTAGCCACTACATTACAGGGAATATTCTAAATTTACTAACAGATATCAATTAAAATTTGTTTTGTTTTTTGAAGACAGAGTTTCTCTGTAGCTTTGGAGCCTGTCCTGGAACTAGTTCTTGTAGACCAGGCTGACCTCTAATACACAGAGATCCACCTGCCTCTGCCTTCCGAGTGCTGGGATTAAAGGCATGTGCCACCATCGCCCAGCTCAGTTTCAATAATTCTTACTGAAAGAAAGCTACATCATATAAAAGTAGGTTGGACAGTTGATCGTGTATGTATATTCATATGTGACATTATTTTATTTAATAACATTTAAATCTATAATGCTCTGTGATGAAAATTGAGCACTGTCATACCCAGAAAAGTCTTTGGCCACAGATTCCACGAGTACTATTTTTGGTAGGCATCAGCTGGCAGCACCACCATCTGCTTTAGGATAGAGAGACCCATGTCCTCCCTAGGGAGTCCTCCGTTCAGTGATTGATGAGGGCAAAGAGAAAATATTATGGCAATTCCAGCTGAAGTTGGGCCAACTCTGGCTGCCCATAGCAGCTCCGGAGGCTATCTTCAGCCTTACAATGAAATTTGACTCATCTCTCAAGTCAATCCTGTTTCTTCCTCCTCCCTTCCACAGACTGGGATTCCAAGAACACTTCATAATATATGTCTCACCTACTAATCTCCATCTTAACATCTGCTTCCCAGAAAACCTAGCCTACAATGATTTTCCACATACTTCTTAAGTGCATTTGTGTTAGTGCATACTTCAGTTGATAGATCCTTCTGATTATAAAACTTTTCAGTGAATATCGTCGTATGTATATTTAGACATTGATAAATAATCTATACTCTAATGGTTATGATAACTGTGTTTGGGGTGGGCCTAGTGTTGATATTGAAACTTGAGGCTGAAGAAGCAGCTGACAGCTCAGAAAAGAGTATGGAGTGTGCTGTCCTCCAAAGAAAGGAAAGGCTATGGTTTAGCAGTGATTCGTTTGTGTTGTGAGTTGACAATGTTTTATTCACACCACCACACCCTGTCTCAAAAGGAAAGAGTAAATGCAGGGAAAGTGAAAACTAAGGAGGTTGGTAGCAACCTTCAGAAGAGCTTCTAGCTCCGTCATAGGGTGGCTTATGGTAAGGCACTGGTGGAATACTTTGAACTTACTGAGTATTAAATTTAGTGTTTGAGGCATAAAGCCCACAGCATTTGAAATTTGCACAAAAATAGTAAGACCTATCCACAGAGTTTTTCTGAATAATAGCATTGAGCAAATCTTCACTTAAAAACTCATTTAAAAAAAATAAAGATCTATTTTGCTTTTAATTATGTAAGATTGCGTCTGTGTGGGAGTCTATGCACATGATGAGCACAGGTGTTCCATGGCGGCACCAGGGCACTGGCGCCCATAGAGCTGGGGTTTTAGGGGCTCGTGATCTGACCAATGTAGGGACTCAGCACTGATCTTGGGTCCTCTGCAAGAGCAACACACGCTCTTGTCTGCTGGGTCATCTCTTCAGTCCTAATACATTCCATTATTAACTGTGATTCCAGCATCTTTTTAATTTATTTTCCACTTCAAGACTTTGTCTAGGTAAATCTGTCCTCTATGCCTCACCAGCAAAAGCTCAGATGCATACTACCTGGGGACATTAGGTCAGGGGCCCTACAGCTTAAATGCCAATAGAGAAAAATGAATGCGGGGGTGCAGATGGGTACAGGGAGTTCCCAAGAAATTCAGTTTTAGTGACTGAAATTACCTGGCAGGAGTAAGAAGGAAGCACGAAGCATGCAATAAACCCACTTAGGAGTTTATTAGAGGAGACATGGTGGACAAGCCTGGTGAAGTCCGTGTGCAGAAAGAGAAGGCTGGGGGTGGCGCGTCCAGCTTTTAAAGGCTGCCTAGGGAGTGGACGAAGCTACGTCATGCACAGATGACAGAGCTCACGCATGCGTGCAAGGGCTTACATAGCTGTGTCATACTTTGGTGAAGCAACCATGCCTCACATAGGTCACGCAGGGCCTTTTAAGGTCCCCAGGGCGGCTAAGTATTTTGTCTAAGGGCTTGTCTGTACATTCATGGCCCTGGAACTTGCAAGTGCCAGCCATGCTGTGTGGCTTGACTCATAACAGTGACTGGTGCTGCTTTTCCAGCTCTCTCTTCCAACTGGGACTTACATAGCCAGACTCAAACCCCCTTGAAAATTTCACTCGGTAAAATGTTCCTAAAATACTTATGGAATATGATATTTGAAAATACTCAACAGAACAGCTGGGAGCCATTCCACTGCAGATGATAAACATAACCACAGAGTCTGCTCATGCATCTTGCTGTATAACATTACAGATACTCCCGCTAAGAGATGAGAGCAGTTTCTCCACCCTGTGTATCTGGGCTTGTTATGTAGCTTGCTTTGGCCAAAAGAACATTTACAAGCACAATACAAAACAGATGCTTGTGAGCCACTTGTGCATTAGGTCTTGCTCTCTACTGCCCCTGGGATACTAAGAATATCATGTAAATGAGACCAATCTAGCCTGCAAGAATAGGAAAAGGAAAAAAAAAAAAAGTCTTAGACAACAAGCTGCCAACTACAGCCTCTGAGGCCCTAGACCATCCACCTGCCAGCCAGTGTAGCTGATGGTTTTAAAAGCATAAACAAGACAAAATAAATCAGCCAAGTCAGTCAAGAACCAGATCCTATAGAGCAAGCAAGTAATTTTGTGTTCAAGAATGGTTCTCATTGGCATCGCCATGGCTATTACTATAGAATGACCACCTACTATATCCCATAGGTTCTGTTGTGTAGAAATCTAATCCAAGATGAATAGCTTAAAGCAATAACCATTCATCTATTCCATATTTTGTTCTTATTAATTAAAGCTATTTATTTTAAATTTATTTATATAGCTATTCTATTGTAGCTCTTAACTAAAAAAACAATCACATGCAATCAACTCATGTTAGGAGTCACCAGAAGACTAAGAATAAACAAGTTTTTTAAATAAAGAATTAGTAGAAAACAAAATCAATAAAGAGAAAAGATTAAACTTTGAGAAACTTCAACTTCCTCAGAAAAAAATGTGATCTTTTTAACTGTATAATAAGAATATAAGTTTATAAAAATGTAAACAGAGCAAACACACATAAAAACTTCTTGCTGATTTTAAAATGCAATTGTAACTTTATTCCATGGCAGACAATGTCAGAAGAATCGAATGTGGAATTGGGTAAGAAAAACAGAATGAAAAGATTAGAAACATTTATTTGTGAGTTGGTTTAAGAATTTGAATATGAAGGAAAATCCTTTCAAAGAGAACAGAGAAAGAGAAGAAATCATCAGAAACATAATTGTCCTTACGAAACAGAGAATGTTAATTTCTATTCTATTTTCAAAGACCTACACTAGGTTGATGGTTTTGAAACATCATAACTTAGAAACATTAGAAACAAAGAGGAAATTAGAGACAAAGAGGAAAAGAAAGAAAAAATATTATATTAAGCACTTAAACTAAGACATTTGTGGGCCTGAGAATGAGTAGACTCCTAGTTGCAAGATTTTAGACAAGTTTCTGTTTGTTTGGAGTGCAAAGATTAATAGCTAAAACCTAAAATGAAGTTAAAGCTAAACACCTTAACAATTTGAAGAGCAATAATTCCCCACTGGAAAATCAAGGTATCAAATATGAGAGTGACTAATGAGATTCTCAGCCATGCAGGTTTTAAAGATTTTACTGTCCATGCATCTTTTCTCAGGGATTACCATGGGAGATACTTCCTAAAAAGAGAAGATAAAACAAAAAGATGTGGAGGCAGGAGAGATGTGTATTTCAGGGAATAAAGAATGATGGAAAGAAGCCTTCTGCAAGCCTCATAGCCAATAGGCCAAGGATATGGGGGAGGGATAACTTAAGGACATAGAAAAGCAAAACTAATAGAATGCAAGGATTATATAGAAGGGAAAGAAAAAGAACATTCATGCTTGGTGTGTGCACTCATGCGTATATACAGTTAAAACCATATGGTTCTTGTGGTGAAAAGTACTTAGGCTTAGAAAGTCATTCTGTGGGCCAGTAATATAATCAGCAGATAAAGGTACTTGCTATGCAAACCCAAAGACTTGAGTTCATTCCTGGAACCCATGTAAATGTGGTTGGGGACAACTGTCTCCACAAGATAGTTTCTACCTGTTTCTTCAACAAATAAACAAGCTAGTAAACATTTCATACTCAATCATTTTACCCCATTATAGGCAGGGACAAAAATTCTATAAAATCAGTAAGGTGTGGTTGTCTCCCAAAAGCTTGAGTACCCAGACAACCTTTCAGATATAGCTCTGTCCCAAGAACAGACAATATCCTTCTCTGGGCCTCACAATTCCCAACAGCATGACCCATGAGGTCTCCTGATCCAAGAAGAGAGTTCTGTTCAAGGACAACTGTTTCACCACTCTAAAAACATTAACGTATTTTGGTCTTCTATGCAACTACCCTGTACACTTTATTCTTCACTCTGAAGCTGATGTGTGTTCTAAGTAAGACATAATATATAAAAGGAAATTCTGTATAATCAAGTTTAATGGTTCAATAATAGCTTTTCTCCCCATCTTCTACTGTCAACTATAATAAAATGAGATTGAGAACCAAGCAGAGCAGGAAAGGAAAGGTGGTCTATCATGAATTAGATAAATTTTTAATTTTTTTATTTCTTTCACTTTCTTTTCTCACTTTTTTCTTTCTTTCATTCTTTTATCTTCTTTGTTGCTATTGTTTAAACCAAAGTCTTACTTATATCTATGTATTGCAGGCCAGCCTGAATCCCCACGTTTAATAGAGATAACTTTCAGGTGACCACCCCTACCTATACCTACTGTTTACAGATTAAGTTTACAGTCCCATGCCACAACACCTAGGTTTCCTTTCGGTCTTGAAGAATTTGAGATAGAGTATGACTGAGAAGCATCAGTTAGTCCTTCAAGGGTACAGCCTAGAGCACAAGGCAAAGCCAATATAAGCATCACAATTCACAGTTCAGAAAAAGAAGGTGCGAGGATTAGAGAAAACATACAATAGCTTTGATAATTCTGAAAGCAAATGTTTACTGTCTTACCTCAGTATTCTGATGACTAATGAAAGTGAAAATAATATATTGCTAATCATTATAAACCAAAATAATCTAGACACAGCCATGGCATCCAATTCAATCAGTATAGTTTACTATATTTATTTTTTAAACTCCACTATTAATAACTAATGTGAGTGAATATAAATATTTTAAACACAATTATGCATAGTTAATAATTTTCATTAATTCAAAATGGTTTACTCTTCTCAATAAAATCTCAAACTAAAAAATGTGTAGCAACTTTTCACTTATATTTTAATAAATAAAGTTTGCCTGAGGATCAGAAAAGTAAAACAGTCACACTGGCCAGCCTTACAGATCAGGCAGCAAGGACACACACCTTTAATCCCAGTAGCCACATTAGCTTGCCATAGAAACCAGGTGGTAGTGGTGCATGCTCCTAATCCCAGAACTAGAGAGGATTCTAAAACAGGAGGAGACAGCACTCAGTCTCAGACTTACTCTGAAATTCCTGGAGGCAGGATCACCATTTTGGATTGAAGTAAAGGTAAAAGCCAGTAGCTGGCTGTTTTGCTTTTCTGATCTTCAGGTTGAACCCGAATTTCTGTCTCTGAGGTGTTATTAATTGTACATCAAAAGGGCTTTTCAATTTTGTTTCACACTACTGAAGCAACTCTTTAATTAGTTTTAGATTTGCATAATAAATATCTGTGTTAATTTTATCTATATTTTTCAACTCAAAAACAAGTATAGTTTGTACATAAGCATATCACATATTATAATGGACAGTGAGCCCTTAACTTGGATAAGCTATTCACAGTATTAAGTGCCATATTTGCTAAGTAAATAATGTCCTTACTTTAGTAAGATAATAAAAATAATATTTTTCTAAGATTTTTTTCTAGAATTAGGAAATAGTTTTCATCCTGGTCCACTGTCATGCTTTTTATAAACTAAAGAGGAGAAGAGACAATGATTCATAAAGCAGCAAGAAAGCCATCTAAAGTTGCATGTACATTCCCGACATGTCTATAAGAATCACCAAGAGTCCTGACTGTACCTTGCAAAGGTAAACATTCATATTTCATCCTACTTTTCACATGAGAAAACAATCTTTCTTACTTTACGAAAGATCAGAAATGTGGACAAATCAGAGAAGAAATCTGCTAGCCCATACACTTACTGGTAATTGATGAACTGACCTACATTCACCTCAAGGCAAATATAATTAAAATGTAACAGCACCCATAGGAAAAAAATGCGTGAAATTTCTGTGTTCTTGCACACAACCATTAATACAAGTATAAGAATACCTGGTCTAATACAACTCACATGTCTCCTTAAGGTACATTAATTAATAAAGCCATTTATTATGTTTACTTATTTATTAATTGTTTGTGGAGAAAATATGCATTTAGTTAGCAATGTAAAAGTATGTATTGGTAAAGAGAGAATTACAAGCTCAAATGTTAACATCACTTAGTCCTAAAGATAAAATGAGAATGTATTACTCAGAAAACAGTAAAGAAATCAATCAAGAACAACTAGAATATATATTCTATGTGTATATGCCAGAAAGCTCTAGAGGAACTATTTTTATTAAAAGAACCACAGCTACATCAACGGTAATTTGAGAAATCTGTCCTTGATGAAATTGGTTTACCAGTCTGAAAATGATATAAGCACATAGTGTATTGCTCTACAAGACAGATCACCACTGATGAGCTTAACGTACTAAGGAGGTTTGAATCCTGCTACAGCAGGAACAATCATCAGGAAACGGAAATGACTAGAGCAGGCAAGAGGAAGTGAAGAGGAAGGTATAAAACTCAAAGGCACTGAAATGGTATCCAAATTAACAACAGAATATTGGAAAGCGAAAAAGAGAGATGAGAAATATATTACTTAAGACAATTTCCTCACATTTCAGAAACGTTCTTCTGAGTTTATAAATTTCAAAACGTTTCACTAGTCCTAAAAAAAAACCTCTCAAATAAATTATGTATCCCTGTATCTTGTTATATTTAATCTCTTCAAACATACTGAAGATTCATGCTTTTCTTGTTTGTTTATATCCTAAACATCACTTTATTTAGCTAAAAATAAAAGAAGATGAGAATTTTATTAAAGACAACACTGAGCTTAATGTCCTGTTAATGTCCTGCACCATGGTTTCCTTGATTCCAAGTGAAGCTAGGAACTAAGTCAAAAGGCTTAGTCAGAAGACAAACATTAGCAACAGATTTAGATCTTTGCTGTAAGGGTGTGTGCATAGTGGAACAGGGTGTTTTCTGAAACATCTACTTGGCCACAGCATCCAACAATAGTAAGAAAAGATTGAGCATCCTTTGGGTATATGCCCAAAAATAGTATTGCTGTGTCTTGAAGAAGGTTGTTGCCTAATTTTCTGAGAAATCGCCACATTGACATCCAAAGTGGCTGTACCAGCTTTTATTCCCACCAGCAATGCAGGAGTGTTCCCTTTACCCCACAACCTCTCCAGCATAAGTTGTCATCAGTGTTTTTGATCTTGGCCATTCTTACAGGTGTAAGATAGAATCTCA
>LOEQ01004892.1:20996-31668 GCA_001685075.1 Bramus lutescens | reverse complement strand
CAAGGCAGTTTCTTTATTCATTAACCAATGAAAGCAACACATGAACAGAAGGACCTCCTATGCCATGTAGGCAAATGGATGGATCCAGAAAACATTATATTGAGTGAAGTAACTTAGACCCAGAAAGACAAACATCATATGTACTCACTCATAAGTGGCTTTTAGACAAAGCAAAAAAAAAACCAGCCTACCTACAAATCACAATCCTAGAGAACCTAGACAACAATGAGACTCCTAAAAGAGATATACATGGATCTAATCTGCATAATCTGCATGGGAAGTAGAAAAAGACAAGATCTTCTGAGTAAATTGGGAGCATGGGGACCATGGGAGAGGGTTGAAGGGGAGGAGGGAGACAGTGAGGGAAGCAGTAAAAAATGTAGAGCTCAATAAAATAAATTTAAAAATGTGAGAAAAATAAATTTAAAAAGTGTAAGCATTAATGACAAAAATAAAAAAGAGTAAGAAAATAAATAAAGAGGAAGAGAGTTACAAACGCAGATGTTAAGTTGCAAGCCCCAATCTCCTTTAGTAAGCTTTGGTCACTAGACTAACACTCTTCCTTCAGTGCCACTACTGTGATTAAATACAACAAAATGCAACTTAGGGAGAAAACTTTTTTTTTAGCTTACACATCCTGAGCCATAGTCCACTGAGGGAAGCCAAGGTAGGAAGTCAAGGCAGGAAACTGGAAGCAGGAACTGAAGGAGAAGCCATGGATGGATGCTGTTATTGGCTTGTTCATTCATGACTTGATCAGCCTACTTTCTTATACATACCACTTTTTTCACACATGACCAAAGCATGACACCTCCCACAGTGAGCTGGGCCCTTCCACATCAATCCTAAGCCAAGGAAATTTCCACAGGGCTATCGTACTGAGGCATTTTCTGGATTGCATACCCTCTTCTCAGATAACTCTAGTTTCTGTCAAATTGAGGTGGGAAACCCAGCCAGGACAGACTGCTGTCCTTAGTCCATGTAACAAGAAATTATAAATGACATTTATAAAATTACTAAAAGTTACAATGTTCTTACATTTATGTAAAAATGGTAATGAATATGAACACTCCAAATTTCTTTTCCATGTAGATCAATCTGTTGCTGCCTTTCCAACTTTAATAACTTTGCTGGGTTGAAATAAGAACCCTTGAAGCACATTAAGTCAATTATTCATCCATCTTGAATATTGGATTCATTTCTGAGAAAGGAAGTTTTCTCATGGAGAATTGTAGATCATAGAATGTTTTACTTCCCTTGCTACCACCTAAGTAGGCCTTTTGTGAATAAAATAACACAGTTTAGTACATGTGTATACAAAATTACATTATATGAAGATACGTCGAAAATGAGGATTTCTAGTACTAATAATTTATTACCTGTTAAGAGACATATATCCCAAGTTGTCAAGTTAATAAAACTCCAAATATATAGATGGCCAAAATTATTTAATGCCAGCTATTGCTTTCCATATCATTTTGTAGGTCTTGCAGATAGCTTCCATATAAATATCACATGTGTTCTTGACAAAACAGAAAAATTTACAGATGTAAGATAAAAATAAAATGTAAAGTTTATATGAATATATATAAACCTATATATAAATAAAATGTATATATGTGTGTATGATGCATATATTGTATGTATACATACTTTACATTTTGTATAACTATATTGCTGATAGAAAGAAGTCCAAATTCACAACTTGACATAAAACATGATCAAGTTCTAACAAAAAACTCATTGATACAAAGAGCAAAAAAATCTTAGGTAAAAATTATTTCCTTCATCTTAGAGGAATACATTTGTTATAACAAAAATCTTAAATACATGATACTAGTCATCAATTTGGCTGCATTCTTGCTGAGGGTAGGTTTTTCTGCTTAAATTAGATAAAAACATTATTTTTAATCATTTTTCGGGTGTCAACTCTCCAGTAGGAGTTCTCTCTTATTACCAGGAAAATAGCAAGTCAGACAACAGGCAGAAAGCTGAAATGCAGGGACAGGAGAGCAATAGAGGAACTCTTAGTTCTGGTCCTGGTGAAACTGGCCATTTCTGAATGTAAAGATGGTAGGTGCTTAATAGGCAATGCTACCTGAAAATGAGAGTTGACTTTCTGGAGAAACTCTAACACCCAATAGAAATAATCTCACAGGCTTTTCTGATAATACAGCTCTGCTAGTATCACCCATGACCTGACCTTGATGTTAGTGTATTTGAAGCCAACGGAAGTCTAACTAGACACTTGACAGCCTGGAGAGAGAAAAGGATTCTGTCTTGAAACACTAAATGTCCTAATCAAGTGAAGCTGGTCAAAAGGGACCTTAGTTTAACTGTCACAGCTCCTCAGTTGCCACGAGACACACATTTTAGCCCAGTCAATGAACACTGCAGAAAAGGAAATGTAATGAAAGAGCAATGAAGAGGCATTTTATACTTTTGAAGGCATTTTTAAAATACAAGGTTTTTTGTTTTTTGTTTTTTAGAAATAGACTGTGAAGTATTGTAGAGGTGTCATGTGACACTGGTCCTGGGGAGAAAAATAAACATCTTCTCATCTCATAGAGGGAACTAATGATAGACAACAGATCAAAGTAGGGATACCACCAAGTCCAAGTTGGTAAAGCTATAAATTTTGTTAGAGTCACTTATACGAATATAAGTGTAATAGTTTGTTTTAGTTTCTATTGTTGTGAAGAAACCCCATGACCACAGCTACTCTTGCTAATGAAAATATTTAATTAGGTGGCTAACTTACACTTTCAGAGGTTCAGTCTATTATCAGCATTGCAGGAAGCGTGGCAGCATACAGGCAGATGTGGTACTGGCTACATCTTGATTTGCAGGCAACATGTAGCTGTCTGACACACTGGGCAGCATCCTGAGCACAGTAAACCTCAAAGCTATCCCCTAGAGTGATACCTACTCCAACAAAGCCACACCTCCTAATAGTGCCTCTCCCTATGAGATTATGGGGGATAATTACATTCAAACTACCACAATCTACTCCCTGGCTCCCATAAGCTTATAATATCATAATGCAAAATTCATTTAGTCCTACTTCCAAAGTTTCCACAAATCTATAACAGTATCAACAATGTTTAAAAGTCCAAAGTTCAAAGTCTTTTCTGAGATTCATACAATCTCAGAAATCCCTGTTTAAAAAAAAAAAACAGATGACATACTTCTAACATATAATGACAAGGATACACATAACCATTCCAAACATAGGGAAGGGAAAATAATGAGGAAATACTGGACTAAAGCAAGACTGAAAAGCAGGTGGACGAACTCCAAACTCTGTATCTTCATATACTGTGTCAAGACACTCTTCAGATCTCCAACTTTGTTCAGCTTTATTGACTGTAACACATTTCTTTCCCTTGGGCTGGTTCCACTCCCTCAGATCTCCTCAGCAGGTATCTCATTACTCTGGCTTCTCTGGGTTCTCCAAAGCAACCCAGGCTTCAAATTTACAGCTTCACACAATGGCCTCTCTACTAGGCCACCATTCAAGGCACCCCTGACACATGCCTGGCCTCAATGGCTTTCTTTAGGTATGGAGGTAAATTCCATAACACACTTCTTCTATCCTTAACTTTAAAGTTGTCAACTTCTGCAGCTTACTGGGGTTGTAGTACTTTCCTGTTGTTCAATTACGGTTCGCTAACTTTCTGTCCTTCCCTACCTAAGCTTGGCTGTCCTAAAACTGGATCTCTAGACCAGGCTGGACTCAAAATCAGAGATCCCCCTGACTCTGCCTTTCCAGTGCTGGGATTAAAGGTGTGCCTCACCATACCTGACTCTAAGCTTTTCTTTTGTTTCTTTCCACAAATTGGAAATGACCTCATGGGACCTTGCCCTGAGGTCCCCAGTCCCTTTATTTCATTTCCTCATCTGTTTACCTCCTTGAACACAGGACATAGCTTCATTCCACTTCCTGATGCTCTTTTTCTCCTCAAAATTTACATTTTGTAAATTTAGCCTGATTAGCTTTCTCCTATTTCATTTTAAATCTTTGTAAGTACCAACACTAGGAACCACACAGCGGAGCTACTTCTAGGTTGCTGTAAAATTTCTTCTGCCAATGGAATTAATCCAAAACTCTTCACTTTAGCCTCAGATATATTCTTCAGGCAAGGGCAAAAGGCAACCACTCACTACACCAAAATATCACGACCAGACTTTAGGCCACACATTTAATATTCTTTAACTCTGAAACCTCTTGATTCCCACCGTTCATCAACTCAACAAAGCCACATCTCCTAAAAGTGCCACTCCCTATGAGACTATGGGGAGCAATTACATTCACACTACCACATGGTATGTATGAATAATATGTTCCTCAAAATGTTGAGTATTTGAATACTCAGTCCCCAGTTGTAGTGCTCTTTGGGTAGGTTCAGGAGGTGTAGTTCTGCTGGAGGAAGTGTGTCACTGGGAATAGGCTTTAAGGACGGTGAAGGACCAGCCTCAGGACCTGATGAGTTCCAGACTTGCTTTGACCCAATATTTCCTCAATGTGGCAAAAACAACAAAAACAAAAAACAGCCAAGCAATAAACAGCTTTTACCTTAAAAGACATAGGAGATACTTTATTCTGGAACTATTTTCAATGACTGCACCCTGAGTAAACAGATGTAGATTACCCCAAATTCCTTGTTCCCAAGTGGAATTGGTTTCATGAAGTCTTACAGTTTTACAGAACAAAGAAAGTCATGAATAAAGGCAAGTCTAAATATATTGGTAGATACCTCAGAGAGGTGGCTACAGCAAGATGGACGGGGGTTCTTCTATAACCCTCATGTGCTTTCTTTTGGGGTGGTAGGAGACAGTCGTCTGATAAGTCCACAGGTTTCAAAGGCTTTTATGTATTAGTTACAGAATGTTAGTTCTGACAAAGGGAGGCAAGGACTGGCTATTCAGAGAGCTAATGCTTGCCCAGGTAGGGAAATTCGCCTCTGAATCTGCAACATTCCATCCTCACCACATCACTGAAGTTCTAATTAGTTAATCAGTGTGTGCAGACACACCCTCTTCCTAGGAATCCTTGTTCCCACCATTAATTCTGCCTTTTGGAAAATTAATGTATATACTTTGCCATTATATGTTTGGAGTTTATAATTTGCTCTTTTTACTTTATAGGGTGTTTATAATTAAGAGATTTCCTACAGAATCAGAAAAGACTTTGGACTTTGAACTTTTAAGTATTGTTAAGACAATAAAAGACTATGGTACTTTTGGAGTTAGACTAAGTACACTTGGCATTATATTAAGGCCAAAAGTCTATGGGACCAAGGAATAGAATTTGATTTGAATGGGATATCCCCTGCAGAAGGACACAAGGTTCACGTGTTTGCAGATAAACATTAGAGAAACTAGAATTGTTGAACACACAGGCCTTTTTCTTCAATAGAGGAAATTGACACCTGTTCACCCTGAAGGTGGAGTAGGTGTTGTTTAATAACCTGGTGATCTCTTTCTAGTCTATAGAGCCCTCCCTTACCTGAATTCCCCAGAATCCTGAGTATTGAACCAGAACCTATTTTCATGAAAGAAATCTTATGTACATTGTAAAAGAGTTTGCTATTATGCGTATTACAAACACTCCCTACCTAGGCCCAAACTCCTAAGCACTGTTTCTCATTCAATAATATCCGTTCTGATACTTATTACAAACCCTTCTTCCCTAGGCCCTTGTCCTGAATACTGTGTCAGACAATAAATTCATTTTTGTGGGAAAGGTGCTTTGCTAGAGAGATGTACCATGCAAATGAATTCCAATGCAGCCACATCTAAAACTTTGATGTGATAATTGTCACGAGAAAACATTTTCTCAAAGTTTTGCTGTGTTGAAGCAAGCAAGAAGTAAACCACTTGGCATCAAACTCCAGAGGTTTGAACTAGTGCTAGCTAACAAAGTAAAGCTGAACCGAGTTTACTACTTAGCTCACCTGGATCATTTCACTGCCATCCATAAGGTTTGAAGTTGTCTTTCACTGTTTCTATATGCTTGGGAAGCATTGGAGGATAGTGAATCTGGTCAGTTTCAGGGATTTCCTGAAGACTCTGAGTTGTTTTCTTCCTAAATTTAAAGTGCATCCCTGCAAGATGGAATGCTTCATCCTCCCTTAGAACATGCTGTTGTTTCACTACTTTTTAATATCCTGTGTCTTAACAAGCTTCCCTCCAAGATGGATGGATTTATCTTGGAGGAAATTGCTAACAATAGCAGAGTATACATAAATATGCACATATGGTTTTGATCAAATGTCAGTGAGAAACTCTGAGTAAGGGGAATGAAGACACAGAAAAACAGTTTAAGGAGCATATTAAGGATGAGGATTTGGTTTCCAACACTTGCAGTGTCTCAAAGCCACCCGTAACTCCACTACTGGGGTTCCAACATGCTCCTCTGATCTATAGGGACCCCTGCAATACATGGTGCACATAAATCTACCCAGTCATATATTCATAGATATACAAGTTAAGACTAATCAAATAATGAATAAAATATGTTACAAACTATTCTGACAAAGAAAAAGAGTCTAAGTTTCTTGGTTATGTTAGTGGTAACTCATTCAAATTTCTATATGCCCTTATTATTATAAATGCATGTTTCTAATGTTATAGCTAAAAACAGAAACTAGATCTTTTAAATTATGTTACTGTTGTACTAAATGGCTTATGGATTAGTGTAAAAGTTCCTATTTTCCAACAAGGGGGAACAAGTTGTTCCTTTTAGGGACATATTACACTAACAACATGAGCATCTCTAAAGAGTTCTAACAAAGATTGAGTCACATCCTCACTTCAGGCCTCAAATGAAATTTTCTCACTATGATTAGAGGCAAAAATGCTACCAGTTTTAAATCTGTACAATAATAAAGACAAAAGCTTAGAAGACAAGATGATGGACTGTTTATCAAGTTTAACGGAATGGAATAAGCTGTATAATGAAGCATTGTAAAATAATGCTCATTTTGTCCTTGTTGTAATCTGATGATATACCCACTTGGAGTGTAGGACCATGGAAGGAGGATCCTGTAGTGATATAAACTGGAAATCTTCATCTAATTGCTCCTTCGAGGTAGCAATGAACATACCAAAATTATCTCTCAAAGGTTTATTTGAAGATCGATTTTTTTAACAGTCAATGAAAAAAAAAACAAATAAATCACTATTTTTAATATATACACATTTGAATAATCTCTTCTTCCTTTTAATATCCTTGTTTATCTCCTTGAGGTTTTTGAGCAAAATAACCTGTACAAATACCTGCTAACAGAGAGCACAGCTGATCAGGCCTTATGGGATTCCTCCAGCCTGGGATTATTGAAGTTGTATTAGTCAGCTTTAGTTGTCAACAGGGCATAACTTAGAATCATGTGGAAAGGAAATCTAGCAATGTACTATATAGGTCACCAATCGCGCTGGCCTGTTGACATGTCTGGGGTGGGAAGGTGTATTATTAACTGAGGTGTGAAGGCCCCATCGTGGGTGGCACTGTTTCATGGGCTGGACCCCAGATTGTAAGCATGAGGAAAGATAGCTCAGAAGAGCACTAAGCAAGGATCCATGCTTTTATTCTCTCTTGACTCTTAACTGTGGATGTCAAACCTTAGCCTCCTGCCTTGACTTCCCTTCAGCAGTGGACTGTGACTAGGAATTATAAGCCAAATAAGCCTTTCCTGTTTCTGTCAGGTATTTGTCACAGCAACACAAATTGAACAAAGACAAAAGCGATGTGTGCTTCTCCGGCGCTTCTCAGACAACTTAATGTGCATACGTGTGCCAAGCTGATTTGACTTGATCTCACACTTACACAATCATTCATACAACATACATCACAGAATTATTCAGTAAAGTTGAAATTAAGACATGCATTGCAATAATGGTAAACATCACAGGAAATATACAGGGAGCATGCATTTGTGGCATCCCAGAGAGTATGATTTAGATTAGCACACTACTGCCATGCCTAGAACCTATTTTGATTGTGAGATCTCAGGCAGAATAGATAAAATTCCATCATTATTACATTTCTACTATTTCATGCTTTCTAAATGAATACTCACCAGACAAAGACAAGGAGAGTTACCTCATCCATAGTTTTCTTGTACAATGACAGGAGACATGGCCTATAAAAAACTGTTTTATATATCCTTGAACTTATTCTATTTTAGGTAGTTTTTAAAGATATAAGGAATCAAAGAAATAACTAACTTATGGGACTTGGTTAAGAATAGAGAAATAAATCAAGGAATATAATAAATACCAGCTTTGTACATTTGATCCAACTACTGGTGAGGGTTCAATACAAATTCGACCTGTACACCTTAGTGTACTTTGTCCAAACAATACACCCTACAATTTGGAAATTACAACACTTGCAACATTCGAAGGTTAATATATAAACACTTTATAAACTCTAATTACTTTAGCAATAACTAGTTCTTCTTTCTTGCTTGCTTGCTTTGGTTTTCTTAATCATAAAATAACAAACTGATGACTACCACTTCTATGACTGGCAGACAACTTTCCAGCAAAACAGTAATGAACATATGCTGAACACCTTGTTAAAATCTCTGCTATGATGTCAAATAATTCTGCGGTTTATTCCATGATTATCTAATATTCACTAAGTAACAGCACTACTTTAGAAACAGAAACTATAGTGATGGACAAAGTGCACATATTTCTGTTCTTTGGAAGCTAAAATTAACCTTTTAGATTACTGAAAAGGAAAGTGATATGGGCAATGACTTCAACAGCATGCAACAAGTGCTGGCATCATCTGCAATTTGGACTCAAGTCTGCCTTCACAACCAAGCACCATAGAATTCACACTAAGCATGCACTAAATGTTTTAATGAGTTGATACCTTGGAAAAATTGAAAAGCAAAATCATTTAATGGAACTAAAGACAAATTTATAAGCAAAGGTTTATTCTCTGCTTCCCTCAAGCTGATCTTCACCGTTTGTATAAACTGAGAAAACAAAGACATGGCCATGTCATAGAGAAGAGAATAAACAGGAGGAAGCAGAGGAAGAGAGGGGAAAGAAAAGAGGAGGGGAAGCAAGGTGGGTGTTACAGCATCAAAGCTGGAGATGCTCACACCAAATGCCTCAGTAGCTTACCTCTTTACTATATACAAATAGTAAAGAAACTGCATGTGTATTAGGAGAAGAATAAGAAAATGAGTTGTACTTGTTTCTTGATGGAATACTATACCAGAAAATAAATGTTAAACTAGAAACCTGCCTATCACCATGAATGGATTGCATAAAAGTAAGATCAAAACCTATGAGATACAGGGAAATACCTATAGCATTACTCTTTATATAAAGTTATAAAATCAGGACAATTTAAATATCCCTGAAAAGGAATTAATTAGAATTGATACAAAAATAATAAAGCTAAGTGTCACATTTAGATTATGTCAATCACTGGAAAAATAAGGAGACAGAAGAAAAATAAAGGTACTAGAAACCACAAATAGATAAACCCTTCAGATATATTGAGGTCATTGTAACACCATGAGAGGCACATCTTATGCATGCAGATATTATGCATGCATTATCTTACAGATTTTTCATCCTTCATATCATATCATGCAACTTACATGTTACATGATACATGGAGTATTTATGTTATTTTAAGTGTTTATTTCCATGGAGCAGTACCTGTTTACTTCCTGTTTTAATAAGAATTCTACTTCAGGACATAATCAAGTTAACAATATACTCCAATCTGAGGTAAGTAATTATTTATTCAAATGCATCATTACATAATATTTTAAAGCAAGCCATAAGAATAAACTAATGTTTATTAATAGAAAAATGGGTATAATAATTAAAAACATCTGAATGGGCAATATTAAACAACTACAGAGTAATTTTTGAATTATAGTTCTCATGATCCTTTTTGAGAACTTTTCACAAAATCTCATTGGATGAAACAAATAAGAAAAAAATAAACTTTGCACCCAAAATTATCTATAGGATAGTCATGGTGCCATATACCTTTAATCTCAGCATTCTAGATGCAGAAGCAGATGATCTATGTGAATTTTAGCCCAGGCTTGATTTACATAGCAAATAAGACCCTGTTTTAGAAAAACATTTAAATTGTCTATATTCAAAAGCACTGTGAAAAATAGAAAGAAGGAAAAATAAAGAAAAAGAACCACTTATTTTTAAAACTTACATATATGTTATCATTTCCTTTGTATAGCTTTTTTATATTTGAATATATTAATAAATTAGATAACCCAAAGAATGAAGTTAGTTCGATTTGTTAATAAACAGGGAATACCAATTATCCAAGTGAACAAGCACATTACCTAGAAAGAAATACTTATCTTTATATCCATAGATGAGTTCAGTTCTTAGGGGTCATTAGAAAAACTTCAATTTTAAGTGGAGAGCAGTTAATGCAGAGACTTGAAGTACCTCAGAGTGCAGAGAATAAAGAACTGTGTAGTTCTTAGTCCTAAGTGAGACATCTCTATCATTCCCTCTTCCCATGTAGCTCAGAAAACATTTCAGAAGAAGAGGTAGAAAGATTGGGGAGTGGTGTAGGAGGATCTTCTGTCTATGTGTTACTTTCATCGGTTAAATAAAGAGACTGCCTTGGCCTTTTGATAGGGCAGAAAATTAGGTGGGT
>LOEQ01004892.1:1969-13327 GCA_001685075.1 Bramus lutescens | reverse complement strand
TGATAGAAGAGAAAGTGGAAAGTAGTCTACAACACATGGGCACAGGAGACCACTTCCTAAGTATAATGTGATTTTAAAGGAAAACCCTGTGGCTACAGGTACACTCCCTCACTGAGTTATATAAAATCTCTTATTCACTGGAACACGGTAATCTGAATACACATAGCTTCTTCTTAGGACATTCCTTTGTATTCTGCACACGGATATTTTAGTAGGATTGTAGTTCCCTGGAGACTATAAGGTTTGGGAAGAGAGGCTGGGGAGTTGGCTAAAAGGTTAGGAGCACTAGCTGCTCTTGCAGAGGACCTGAGTTCAGTTCCCAGCATTCACATGGTGGCTTACTCTCTCCCATCTCTAACTCTGGCTCTGGGGATCTGATGCTTCCATGGGCTTCTGTACACATGTGGTGTACATATATGCATACAGTCAGGCACACAGACACACACACACACACACACACACACACATATGAGAGAGATACACAGAGAGAGATACAGAGAGAAACACATATGCACACATAAAGTTAAATCTTAAATATTAAAAATAAGAGTTGTAGTTTGGTCTACGTAGTGAGTTACAGCCAAGGCAATATTACACAGCTAGACCCTATCTCAAATTACAGAGGGAGGGAGGGAGAGAAAGAGAGAGAGATTTGGGGGGAGATCCTGGGGCTGAACCAAGTGTTATCTATCCTCTTGATAAATTCCTGAGCATACCGACTGCCATCTTCTCTGATCCCACAACTTTGAAACTTTACAGTTACAGTCTGTGTGACCTCTTTCAAGGCCAGCCCAAATCTTTATTTTCATTTTTCCTAGGAAATCCCTTTGAGCTTTAAATTGGAATCCAAAAAATACTGTAAAGACATTTGCCTCAAATCTCAGCAGTGATGAAAAAAACCTTCATGTTAATTAAACTAGTTTTAGAGGGATGCATTAAGATCATTTTTTAAAAACGCCTCAGTGCAACCTATTCTAAAATTTCTCAAAGTAACATAGATAAAATATGCTATTTAATTGAAGCATTTGTTTTTCTGAGCTCTAAGTCCTATTTTATTAAAAGACATTATATAATATTATATTCTATATCTACTATGACGTTGGGCAGATTGGAAAACTGCTAGTGCCTATTAACACCTACAGTAAGAGACCATGCATTGCTTCAACAATAACTACATGGAAAACAGCTCTCTTGCGTAGAACATAAGCTTCTGGTCATGAAACAACACAGAAGGGCCGAGCAAAGGAATCCCTGGCTCATAACTTTTCTTCTCACAGATTTTCCCTAGAGGGAATATACTTTCATAAACTTTTTATTTTGTTTGTTTGGTTGGCTGGTTTGGTTCTGAATCAAGCATAGACATAAGTCCCAGTTGTATGCTAAAAAGCAAAGGAGGCATCATGACCTAGTCACGTCATGATCTTATATAACAAATAACAAAAAGAGCCTAAAAGCATTCGCAGAACTGTGCGCACCAACAGGATCACATTTCAATAATTAACCCGCAGGTTACTGAGTCATCAGTTAACCCTCTGCATGGAAAACCACACTCAAGGTACTGGAGATCAGCAACTGCTCTTCGGGAAATGCCTGAAGTTAAATGTCAGGTTTGGTATTGTTTCTATGAGCTTGAGCAAAAGCAATTACTTTCTCTTTTCTCACTTCTTTCATAGGACAGGGAAAAAGCGCCATGTTACATATGGCATGTTGAAATCTTATAAAGATTACTGTTTTCAATTTTTATTATGAAAAAAAAATGAGCCAGGAATTATCGTTTACAACAGGACCCATTTATCTTACTTTAATATTGTCTAACTAACAGAGCATGAAGGACTCACACAGGTATTCTCTGCTAAGCAATAAAATTCATATCAGCCCCTCTGGTCTAGCATCTTGAAGGTTTGGTTTCTACGAAAAGGAAATGAATCAGACTGCATGGGTAGCAGGAAGTTTAGAAAGCAGTACTAGCCAAACATTTCCAACGGCTTGAAAACATTTTCTGGAACATGCTCCAGACATGACAGGGGAGGGCCACAAGTCCCCTGTGGCCGTTTCTCCTTTAAAGCACTGTCTGTGGAAGCCGAGAAATATTTGCGATTTTTCTTTTTTTTTTTTGGAATTCTTTTCAAAAGTTTGAACTTTTCTACATTATGTCTCTTTTTTAAAAGCTAGGTCATAAAAGTCATGAGCTAAGTCCCCATTAACCTTTGCCCTAACTTCTTAACTTTGAAGAGCATTGTGCCTTGTATTTTAAGATAAACTAAATGGACATCTAGGAGAGGTATTCCAGAGTCACATCAACTGTTAAGACCACTGTAGGAACACAGAGGGAAAAAAAATGCCTTAAACATTAAGCTGTTCAATTTACTAATCATTTACCGAAAGTGAGAGTATCATTAATCATAAAATATGTATAATTGTAAGCAGGTAGTATTTATCTTATTCAAAATTACAAATAGTTTAAAAAAAATTTTGGAAGATAAAATAGACACATTTCATTAATAAGCTTTACAATATTAACAATACTAAATGTAACTGAAATTTTCCAAATGTCTATTCCCTACTGGGCTTTCTGTTTTCTTCTCTGAATCTCTTCAATAATTCTGTGGGCCTGGAACCCTCATCCTTATCTGCCTTTCAAAGATCAAGAGCCTAATGTCACAAAGCTGAATAACAAAGACAAAGCCACTTAGCTGGTGGTCAAGGAAATGTCCTGTTTACCCGTCAGAGCCAGTGTTGTGAGGTACAAACATTGTGATCTGAAGAACTTTCTTCTTACCCGAGGCTTGCCTCTTTAACCTCTGAACATCAAGACTAGGATGTCTTGTGTGGAAAGAATCTAGTTTATGTTTCTTTGGTGACAGATTAAAGTAAATGTGTCATTATGCAAATACTGAGATTTGTATGAATTTAATATTTTCTTTAAATGCTTCCAAGCAATGCTACACAAAAGTTCTTAAATGCCACATAGTTACACTAATTCTTCTGGGTATTAATAAATAAAGTTAGGTCAGCAGACATGTGCCATGTTTCCCGGCTGGCCAGCACCTTTTAGATACCACGCTATGCCGGAAGCATTCTCTCATGGAGTGTAATCTATAAAATGCATTTCTACAGGCTTTCAGCTCAGAAAACCAAGCACCAGAAATGTACTTGAGTTGCACAAATTGCACTCATCTAGGAAAAATTAACTTACAAGAGAATTACTTTACCCAAAAAGTATTCAGGGTTAAAGTGAATACTGTTTCGCGTACCAACTTTGGTGGATGAAATCCCTACAGACAGCAGTGGATCCTTGGAAAGACTGGCAGGTGCCAGTTCCTGTCATTGACAACTGCCCCATGATCAAGGAGGCTCTGCGTCAGGGTTAATGGTATCGTTCCTCATGTGGCCTCCACTCCCATTTTTCAACACTCTCCATTCAGCAAGTTACTCTGTAAATTTGTAAGATTTTCTTCTTTATCAAACAAAGTCAGTTTCTGTTGCTTATTTTTAAGACTCCTAACACTTTCTCCGAGTCTGAAAAGGAGGACTAAGCACAAGCCTATCCCTGTCTCTGAGCACGACTTTACATTCTAGATAGACTTAATATACAACATAATGAATAAGACAAAGGGCAGACATCAGAATCAGTACCGAATGTGACAAGTCTACCTTGCTTTTCTTTAGCATCACTTCATCTACAGGAGCGCAACCTAAGGATGGGACAGGCAATGAACGGATTAGCTTTTGTCAACTTGACCCACACTGAGGTAACCTGGGAAAGGGGCACCTCACCTGTGAACATGCCACCAACAGATTGGCTTGTGGGTATGTCTGGGGGTATTTTCTTGATTCATGATTGACTTGGGAGACTCCAGTCCATTATGGTCAATGCAGATACTGGAAGCTAGTTCTGGCTTGTCTAAGAAAACAAGCTGATTCCTAGCAATGGGAGGAAGGGTTCTCCTTGGGGCATTGGTTGGCTCTTGGAAACCTATGCCTCATGCTGGATTTATTTGTCAATCCTGAATACAGGGGTGGGGGTGCTTGGCCTTAAGGCAGCTTGATATGCCATGCTTTGCTGATGCCCATGGAAGGCCTGCTCCTTTCTGGGTGAATATAGAGAAGGGGTAGATGGGGGCGTGCAGAGCAGAGAGAAGAAAAAAGTAGGAGGAGAGGAGAGAAGGGAGGCTGCAATCGGGATGTAAAATAAGTAAACTAATTAAATAATTAAATAAATAAAGTACAATGCCACTCTCAAAATACTAATGATTTAAAAAAAAAAAAAANCTGAACAAGCCATGGAGCTTTCAGTTCCTGCCTCCTGGTTCCTACCTTGGCTTTGGGTGAGCAACAGTAACCTTTAAGTCAAATAAATACCTTCATTCCCCAAGTTGATTTTGGTCAGTTTCCAACCAGCAAACAAAAAACTGTGAGCCTCTAGAAAACAGAGTAGCAAGGAGACAATGGAAAAAGAACTCCAAAAGGCAGTCTGACAACAGGCCTTCCTAACTCCCAGGGTCACTCAGAGCTTCAAATTTTTCACTCCATTATCAAGCAGGCATGGCAAAAAATTTAGCAACTTAATAAATAAAGTTCCTCCTCAGCTCAACATACAGTTAGGTAAGCAATGCACAAATAAACAAAAAAATTAAAGTATCATGGCAACATCTTTGAAAGGTTGGCTGATTTTCAAAATCACCAAAGAAAAGAAAAAGAAAAAATTTGTATCTGCATCCTGGGCCAAATTTTGTCAATTGCCTGATATTAGCTATCCTCACAAAATTCAAATGAAACCCAGAGTTTCATAACCATAAAAAGTCAGTAAATGACTCAGTTATTTGTATAATGATATTAATATTAAAAGACCATCAACAGACATCCATAAAAGACAGCAAGAAATCAAGCTAGAATTGAGCTTGAAGCTACCTTATTGGTAACTAGCTTTCATTATGTCTGGGGTGCTATGCAGTCGGCTGGAGCAAAAATATCATCCTGTGTCTCACTCAATTCTGAACTCTCTGTGCAATGCCACTGACCTACCAAGCAAGATGTATCCACTGGTAAATAGTGGTGCATCTATTATAGGGGTCACCAATCTCTTTCTGATTGGATTTGAGGTCTGCTGAGGAAATCATAATAGTTACTGTTTCTGTTGTTTGGCTAAATGGACATGTTGTACTAGTTAGACTGCCTTCTAATAATCTATGTGCTTATGCTCATAGATTAGTACTTTTCTCAACTATGATCAGAAAAACTTCTTTTCAGAGTGAGTCATGTTTGAGCACATGTGAGCCATGTAGTGGCTCATAATTGTACTGAGAATAAAGACTGTTGTTTGCCCAGACCTAAACAAAGCATTTATATTACTCCATCCAGGGCTTAGGCAGCACTGGAAAAGAAGACACGGAAAGAATTTGAGAGACAGAATAAGGAGTGAGTGTGTTGGAAAACTGTCTTCCAAGCAAGACATGGTCACTCACAGGAACTATGACTATCTGAACAAGATTTCTGTAAGACTGGAAATGTCAATATTGTGTCATGGATGTGGGGGGTGTTTTACTAGAATTCATCCTTCCCTGAAATCTATAGACAGTTGATTTTATTGCTGGGATAGTAGTAAACTTTTGTCAGTGGTGTAGTCACTAGTAAATTGCCTGTGTTCCTATATATGATCCCTCACATTCTCCAATGTTCATTTAAAGAATCCTAACTATGCTCATATGTCACAGAAAAAAAAATAACATGACATTAAGATGACTAGTTTAGCAGAAGATGACCATCAGAAGTGAACAGTAGACTACAGGGGGAATGAAGGGTGAATATGATCCAAATACTTTATATGCATGTCTGAAAATGTCACAATAAACTCCATCATTATGTGGATACTAAGATTCCATAGAGTCCCAAAACATTACACACTATTGTCAATGGTCTTGTTAACCATGTAGAACTTGAGGATAAGACCCTATCACTGAAGAGTTCACATACTTAAGTCATAGGACACAAAGAAGTTCAAGCTGGAGCTCACCTGGAAACTCCATCCTTTCCAGATAGTTTTCATGGTGTTAAAATGTGCTAAGCATGCTATTGAAGAAGAAAATCAACAATCAATATCATCCAACTGTTAACTAATAGAGCTACCATGAGAATCTCTGGCCTCCTGGTACAATATTGGCACAATATAGGTAGACTTGATTAGATTTAGGGCCTTTTCTTTAAGATAAAAACCCACATTTGGCAACATTTTAGGTTCAAGAAACTATGTATGGCTAGAGAGGTCATAGGCTTCAGGGGAGAACTTACTATTAATTATTCAGCTAAATCTCCACAGTACAAAACTGATTTCTAATAACTTACCATTATGTTCATAGATTACTGACACTCTCAGCCTCATTAGAGAAGCTTCTTTCCAAAATAGATGACTACTGATACAGAGACCCACAACTGGACAAAATAAAACACCATGGGATGCTCAACCCTAAATGGGAGTCTCAAGGCTCAGGGATCATTGTGGAACTGGGTCAGAAAAGTTGTAAGAGCCACGGATGGTGGATAGCTACAAGAAAATAGTGTTTTATTGCAAGTAAGTAGGTATACTATACAATATATAACACATTAAGGGAAAAATTTTTTTAAATTATATAATCATGTTTTTAGGCTCTGCTGAAGTAAAGAATATTAATTCTCAATAGAATATGGACAGTTATGTATATGTATGTATATATACAGATATAATATGTTATCCATAATTATATATACATATAATATATATAAAATCCCTAAAGTAGCTGGTATAAAACACCATAAAATTCATGGAAGCATAAATATAGACATTTAATACCAGGATTTAGGAGGCTGAGAAAAGAATATTGATGAAGCTGCCTAGGGTAACATAGGAAATCTCAAATCAATCTGGGATACATGGTGATAATTTAGCATATGATAAACCAAAAGAAGCTATGAAAGGAAGTATGGGGAACAGATCTGTAGAGATGTGCTGTTCCTCACATGCACCAGACCTAGCAGACTAGAAGAAGCAATGATTGACTGCAGGTTTCCAAGATCAACTACCAGGAAAAGACCTATAGCTTCTCATTCCCATGTCAGAACCTTGAGAACACTAAGGATGCAGAGACCAATGCTCTCCCACTCACTTCTCCTGCACACAGAAGCATAGACTGGATCAAAGAGAGAACACAATATCTCAGCTTGAAGACAAGGCAGAGAAACTAGAACAATCAAGCAAGGGCAAAGACAAAATAAAAATAAGATACCACTGGTAACTACAATATTAAGCAACACTGAAAAAAATAAAATCCACAGGCAATGTGTGTAGAAGAGAAGACTCTAGTTCCAAAGGCATAGGAGAGATTTACAAAATTATCATTACAAAGAATTCCCCATTGTAGTGAGGAGGTGAGCAGGCCTGCATTTCGACCCGCCCAGCTCCCGCACGGNCGTCTGCCTGACTCAGCTTTCTTTCTCCCAGCATTCTGTTCTGTCTACGCCACCTACCTAAGGGCTGGCCTATCAAAGGGCCAAAGCAGTTTCTTCATTAACCAATTAAAGTAACACATAGACAAATGACCCACCTACATCACCCCATAGTTTAAGGAAAGGAATGGCAGTTCAGACACAGCAGGCATGTAGGACAAGAAAGAGGCAATACCAGAAAATATTCCTCTTATTGCATAATGAAAGCATTTTAATAAGAAACATAAAATATGTATTTTAAGTAGCAAAAGAGAAACACCAAGTCACCTTCAAAAGCAGACATATAATAATATCGAATTACTCATTTAAGATGTTGAAAACATGAGGAGCTTGGGCAGATGTACTTCAAATTCTTAATGATAAAGTGGTAGGATGAACTACTATACCAAGAAAAGGCATCCATCATATTTGAAAGAAACATAAAAACTTTCTATGATAAAAAATAGCTAAAATAATTTATGACTAGTAAGCCAACTTTACAGAAAATACTTGAAATATTTCTTCATACCGAAAAGAAAAACTAATCCATCCAGCAAGGCCAGAAGAAAGAATAAACCACACTATTTAAGCAAGGAAGAAGAAAAAAAAACCTAACTATAAAATCAGTAAAACTGCAGACCAATACAGAACTTTTATTAATAACTCTGAATATTAATAGTCTCAATCCTCTAATTGAAAAGGGTATGAATAAATGCCAAAATGAAGACAACAAAAATACAAAGAGCTGAATGAAATACATGAAAATATAATTAAATAAATAGATATTATCTCTTGGAGAAAAGCCAAATTGAAATAGAAAATGAAAATTCAGAAATACAAATTCAGAGAAAAGTCTCATCAACAGGTTGGACAAATTATAATAGAGAATATCAGGCCTTAAAGACAAAGAAGAGAAACTGGAGCACTCAGTCAAAAAATGGAAAAGCTCCCAGAACCCAAGAATAAAATATACAGAACATCTGAGACACTGCAAATGACAAAACCTAAGAATAATAGGTATAGGAGAAAGGATCCAGAATAAAGACACAGAAAATATTTTCAACAAAATAATAGAACTTACCTAACCTACCAAGGTCTAAAAGGCATACAGGACATGAAATAGACCACATAAGAAAACAAAGTCCTCTCATCGTGCAGTAGTCAAAATGCTAATTGCACAGAACTAGAAAGGAAACTAAAGCCATCAAAAGTAAATCAAGTCACATATAGAGGCAGGCCCTTATGAATAACAGCAGATTTTTCAATGCAATGTTACATAAGTATGAAAGGCCAAAAAAAAAGCCCAGACAACTCTATCCAGAAACATAATCAGTCATAGTCAAAGGAGAAAGTAATTTTTCCAAGATAAAAAAAGATTTAAGAAATTTGTGACAATGAAGACTGCTCTAGAGACAATGCTGGAAAGAGTATATAGGTCTGAAAAGAAAGTTAAGCACACCCAAACACAATGAACAAATAATTCCAGAGCACTGAACCAAGGGTCCTAATAGAATACCAAAAATCAACAAAATTATAGAAATTAATGAACATAATTTAATACTGATTTTTAATATTGGTAGTATCAACTCCTCAATAAAAAGGCACAAGCTACTAGATTGGATCAGAAGACAGAATCCATCTTTTCATGGTACCCCCCCAAAAAACACACATTTCTTAGGGTGAATTTTGCTGTCATGAAACACCATGACCAGAAGCATAGGTTTTCTACAACAAATTAGCACCAATATGATCAACAAAAATCCGCTTAAAACCTGAGAGAGTTTGGGAAGGAATCCTAGGCCAAAAAAAAATTTAAAAAAAAAGATGACCAGAAACATAGGCTTTCCTATAATAAATTGGTGCCAATGTGCCAACAAAAATCCACTTAAAACTTGAGAGAGTTTGGGAGGGAATTCTAGGCAAAAACAAACAAAAATAAATAAAAAACACCAGACTTAAGTACAGCTTAATGATGTGGCTCCTTTAAGAGAGGTTTTCCTGATTCAGTGGTAGCAGAAAAAAAGGTTGTGTGGTTTTGAAACAGCAGCTTCCTGGGCAAAACAGCTCTTCTAACTCTTTCAAGAGGTATGATTACGGAGCATTTAAATGGGTTCTGTAAGCAGAGTGCTATAACTTGCTTAATGGCAACATAGACCTGCTGTGTGTCTAAAAATGGAACAATGTACATGGCTCTTGGAGGCAGTAAATTCTGCCATGTTGGACTGGGCAGAGCAAGCAGTCAGGGCCATATTTGCCCTAGCAATTCCACCACTTAAGTTTTTAAGAAGCCCTTAGCATTTTAAGAAGCAGTCCTGGTCAGAAAAGGATTATAGATGCACAATAAAGAAAAAATTCAGATGAAAAAGACCTCTAAATGGGTGACAGTGTTGGATAAATGTATGTAGGCTTGGGAAAAATAAGAAAACAAGTATAGAGAGTTATGAAAAGAAGTAAATTGTTTTAAAAAATGAAACAAAGTCTTTAAAGAGACAGAGTAAAATGCAGAAAAGTAATAAAGAAAAAGAAAACTTGTAAAAATGGGAAATGAATAGAGAATCTGGATGATGTACAGTATTGTGTTTTCTTTGAATTTTTAATTGTGAATGAACTAAGTACAGAGAGACATTTCACTGTACAGATTGTTAAACTAAACCAGCATATATACTTTAAAGGTTTCTTGACTTCAGAATTTGGGTCTAAGGATTTGTTGCTTTGGAAAAGAGGTTCTTCTTTTGTTTCCACAGAAGATCAGAAACTGTGGAATCCTACCAGACTAATGTGGTTTGATGGACCAAGGCCCCCTGAAGGGTCACCACCAACACCCCCAAAAATACTTCACCTAACAAAAAGCAGGAAACAGTTTGGAAAGAACTATGCCCAAATTCCCAAATACTGTTTATAAATGTTTTTTTTTTCATTTGAAGGTATATATGCTGTAGAGATTTTCATTGGTATGAATCTTGGTTTATTGATACCAATTTAAGGTCAATTTTGTTATATGTAAGGTATTGTGTTTGTGCAGCTCATTTAAAAATGTAATGTATAATTAAGAAATACAGGTTGATAGATAATCAACTAAAATAGTCATGCTTGTAGTCATGTTAGTTAGGATTTCTAGATAATATATAGAGATATATTTCAGTTAGATAGGTATTCATCAAATCTTTCAGAGACCTTCAGAATATGGCATTTAAGATGTTTTAAAAACTTAGCACTTTTCATGATTATGAGACACATCTGCTCCTGGAAGCACCAATAACTTCAAGAGGAAGATGAACATTGAAAAGGCAAACAATTTGGGCAAGAAATTGATCTTGCCTGAACTGTTTGATGCTATGCTGTATGAACTGGACATGCAGGACCCAGAGAAATGGCTGTTGAATTTGCCTAAAGATTCAATGGGCCTTTGGGGTTTCTGCTACATGAAAGAGTCTGCCAGACATTCTGCATAACACAGACGAAAGCAACTGGCATGCTGCCAATACAGGTGGGACTGTCTTTGAAATTTCCTGCTTCATGAATAAGTATGCTGGAGGGGCCCTGATCCTGGACCAAAAGATCCATCAGTGGGGTGAGTGTGTTCCTGACCAACAGCAGAAGCCCCAGAAATGGAACAGAGACGTGCCTAAACCCCCTAAGCTTTCTGGTCATTCTGCAGGGGCTTCTCTCCCTGGCTGCTTCCTATCCCATCCCAGCTTGCTCCCAGGCACCCCTTCCCTTCTTCAGGGCCAGAAGATCCCCTAGCTCAGATAGTTTTGGGGCTGGGATTGGGTGGTAAGTGCAACCAGGTTGCAGTTCCTTTGTTTCACTAAGCCTACAAGCAGCAAGCTAGGCCTTTTGTCTGCAAGGTCCCTGGCCAGCAAGGGGCCCTGATCTTGTACCAGAAGATCCATCAGAGAG